>VXBO01010986.1:77731-197491 GCA_013400135.1 Rhinoptilus africanus | reverse complement strand
AAAAGTTTTACTGGGTTTTTTTTAATTTTATTTTAAACTTTGTGTTTGCTTCACAGGTTTCAAGAGCTTTTATTCACATGGACCAGTTTTCATTCAGGTTTCATTTCAGGTGTTTATCAAAAACAACAGCTACACGACAAACTTCTTGCAGCTTGAATAGGGAGAATTATTTTTTTTTTATCAGTTTAGAGAATAACAGAGGCAAATTCTGTTACAAGAAAGAATATCATTAAAATATTCCTGAAGAGAAAATCACTTGAAAGCAGATATCAAGATAACCAGTTTCCAGTAGAAGATCAAATTAGTGGGGGCAATTTCTTTCTTTTCATTCAAAACATCACATCTGTTTAAGACGGTATAATTTAATTTTAAATTCTTACTGACCATCTCCCTATAAGACTTCAGATATCAAGTGTTCCTGTTAAAAAAAAGCTCATCTTTTATTCTAAGATCAAAAGTAACAGATGCCATATCATACTGGTCCAATCAGAGTGTAACCAGCAAATTATAACTAGAGGACATTTCATGTAAACTTCAGTAAGAACAGATGGCTAGCAAACCTTTGACTGAGGTATTTAGTGTAAATGATTTGTCAAACCAGAGATAGAGGCATTTATTTTAAATCACCCTCTGGAAAGTATCTAGAGATAAAATAACTGTGGCTAGTTGTTGAAATGTTCTGGCTTGTATTATACAAAGGTGAATAGATTTAATATATCCTTTAAACCAGTAAGCCTGCAAAATTTTTGAAATTCCTCCAGCTTCAGCCTTCCTGAAGATCCCGGGAGCAGTTAAAGTGCTCTCAGTAACAAGTGAGATGTCACAGTGAATCATAAATCATAGAAAAATCATCATTAATATTTATTTTAAAAATGACTTTTTAAAGTATTATTCATTTAATATGTCTTTTTTTTTTTTTTTTATTAAGCTCATTGTGGTTCTCTTAAATACACCATACCACCCTTTTCTTCTTCCTTGCATTGTATGTATAACTTCAAACCTGGAATGCAAAAAGCACTTCGAGTTTTGAGTTACCACCAATGTCAGTAATCTAAGATATATAAGCCATTATTAATCTAAGAGTTTATCTGTAACACAAAAATTCAACCACTCATCCCCAGGAAGGGAAAGAAGTAGCAGCTAGAAAGAGTTAAAAGAAGGAAGTTGTGGGTGATCAGAGAATCCTGATAACATTCCTTAGCTTGACAAATGAATTTTAACTAATTGGACTGGATTGGGCCATCCGGTCTTCTCCTGGCTTAGAAGTTGGCAGTCACCTATGTTCAACAGGATGAAGTGGAAAATTACAGATTTCCAAGACAGTGAGCAATCCACAGAAAGAAAAACATAGCTCTCAGGCAATATGGGAAACATGATTTGCCACAGACATATGTCAAGGAGAAGTTGGAGTGCATGGAGGACCACCTGGGGATGAATGAATTCTAAGGAGAATGTATGAGTTCAGATTTACTGTAGTGTTTCTTGATTCTCTTCCTTTTGTATAAAAATTCTATCAACTGCTCAGCAATTCCCAGAGGAATAAAATATATCCATTTGCTCTGTCTTTACTGGTCCCCTCCTCAGTTATATGGCAGTTTTCACCTGTTTCATTTTAAAATAGAACTTGTTTATTAAAATTTATTTGTACTCCCCACCCAAAAATCTTCTACCTTATATGTGTACTCACGCCTATAAACAATGCAGTGTCAGAATATGATACCATGAACGGCAAAGTCATAAATTTTGTCTTCAAAAAAAATGCTACAAAGCAAGGAAAAACTGCTCCCGTCTAACAGACAGAACACAGAGGAAAAAATGCAAAAACATTTGCCTGAAGATACATAGCAGTTGAGTTCTGCACTGAATCCAAGTTTTCCTTTCAACAGCACATCCTTCTTATCTATCTGAATCATCAGAGACAGCTCAGACTTTGAACAGTGAATGAACAATAATCAGGTCTTTCAAGTAGATGCCCTCCTTCTGTTCACTGCAAAAAGGTTTTGCTGATGCTTAAAAATTCTCCTAAAAGTGGGATGACCCTAAAATGACAAGTTAATTACTAATTTGAAGTGAAAATTCATAATGACAGTTGTTCACTAGGCATCTCTGAAGTCAAAAAATAGGTCACAACAATACTTTGGCTGTTCATCTTCGGTCAAGACATATTCAGGCTCTTTGCCTGTTCCCATCTTCTGAGGTTCAGTAGGACAGCTTCAGAGTGAGCAAGGAAAGATTCTTGTAAGCAAGAGGCCAAAACAAACACAGATTTGTGAGAAAAATCTCATTATAACAGTCTCTTCTTCTTAATAATCTGAAAAAATGCAACACTTGTCAAGGAGCAAAATATCTACATCCTTACCCATTTCTTGTTCGTGACAGATGTTTGATAGCTTCAGCCATTGTGGATGGAAAGAAGCTGTGTCAAGGTATCTTATCTTGTGGGGTTATTAGGCTCTGATTTGAGATATGCTGCAAGGAAAAAATAAAATGAGAAAAAAAAATAGTAAGCATAGACATTAGAACCATTTATCACCTACTGCTGTGTGAGGAATAAAAGGATCCTCTTTGAAGATAGTCCATTATCTGCTTCTAGCTGGCTTCTCGCTGTCATATTTTCTTGCAGAAATAATAAATTTAGGAAGATCACATTTTGAGAATAAATACTGTTATATATCTAAGTATATACACTGTTCTTTTATTTACCGTCAGTTTTGCCCATTTTCTAGAAGAAAGTAGGGGTTTTATGTTTGTTATTTGTGGTTTCCTCATATCCATTATTTTTTCCTCTCAAGTACAGAAATTGGAGGTGGTAGTGATGGAAGGCTGGAATATCATAAAAGAAAATGCATGTGATATATTTCTTACTAGACAAATTCCAGGGGAAACAATATCAGTTTTTGTTCTGTAATGATGCAAAAGGATTTCCAATTGGAAATATATAAATATATTTCCCATATATATGTGTATGTATATGGATATATATTTACATACGTGGATATACATATATGTGCATATATGCATACTTATATCTACATGTTGTTGTGGTTTTACCCAAGCTGGAAACTAAACACCACGCAGCTGCTTGCTTCTGTCTGAAACCAGGATGCTTATGTATAGACATATACACATATACATGCATATATTTGTATATGCAAATGCTTATGTGTGTATACATGCATGTATAAATATGTGCATGTGTATGTATGCATGCATCTATGTATATGTGTATTTACATGCATGTATCTATACGTGCATATTTATATGTTCATATGTTTGTGTGTATGAGTACATAGATGCATCTATACTTATGCACATACATATACACATATATATATCGATATGCTTACACATACATATTTATACATGTATATACACACATATGTATATACACACAAAGTGACATAATTTCAGATTTTTGCCTAGCAACTATCTTTGTACAGATGGATCACTGCACCTGCCTTGACCCCTGTGGATACCAAAAATTCAATGGTGCTTAGCCTTGCAACACTATGGGGAAATGTTACTGATGTAGGTCCACTTCATTTAAAACTATTTTGCAAACTTTTTGTTAATTTACTCCTATTTATATTATTAAAATCATAATATAGTTATCAGTATTTAATAATCATATGTGATAGCCTAACTACTTATTAGTACTTTTCCAAGAAGAATTTTATAGATGCTATGATTTAGGCAGAGTAGCAATAACAAGGTTGTCAATGTGGTGACTTCTTTATGTTCAGGCGAGTTTCTTCATCTGCATTTGTACATTACTCGTCACGGGTCCTATTGACTTTCCAGATGCCATCAACTACTGTTTGGGTATTAAAATTAATCCTTTACTAAATAAGAACAAGTTACAGAGACTTCCATATTTTTGAATAAACAACGACTAAAACTTAGAGTAATTTAGCACATAGCTAATTTTGTTTAAGCAACAAAATACAGATAAAGTGAGAATTTGCCCAATATAAAGCCCTACATATGTATTAGTCTATCTTTCCTTTAGAGCAGGTTATGAAATCAATATGTTAATCTACTTGAAAAGTAGGTCTTTCTTTAGCTAGATATCTTTTTTTAAGATATGAAGTCAAATCCATATTTGTGTTTATAATCACTATTCCTAAAGGTATCTTGAGAAACAACCTTTTGTCCTAGGACAGAAAATTTAAAAGAGCAAAGAGGGTTATGAGCAGAAGTCCCATTGAATTTTCCATTACAATTCATTGGGTTTAAGCGATAAACTACAGCACTCTTCTAACCTCCTTTTAAATTCTCTCCCATGTCTACTTTTTTTTCAGCTTCTAGATATTTTTTTCTATGTTCTTGCAGTTAATGCATGACAGTGTCACGTTCTGACTACCTGTCTTTCTCTCACATACAAATACCCTGCCTGCATTGCCATTAGCAAACTCCAGTGTCATAATTCACCCCAGTGTATGACTGAAATGGTGGTCTTGGCAGCAAAGGTTGTATTTCACAAGGACTCAGGTGTTACAACTTCGTGTTAGTGAGGTTCTTGGTAAAAGACCTGGCTTTTCTGTAAAACAGATCTTTTGTGTTTTGTTGAAATATTTTGTAAAGCTCAGAATGCAGTAGTTCTACCATGTTTTAGAAGTTTTTCTGGCCAGAATAAAAAACCCTGCTCTTTGTGCTTACGACCTTGCACGGATAACATCTAACCCTGCCCATCTGGGTCCAGGTGAGAGCAGCTATCTCTTCCCCTCCTTCCTTGAAACAATCTTAAAAATTCATTGATGTTTTTAAAAATGTAAATTAATTTTCTTCATTTCCATGTGGATGTCAAGGCAAAGCAGAGAAAAGAGTTGTTTTCTGAAACTTAGTATGCTTTCTAAATTTATTTTCTAAATTTTAAAGAGGCACACTGGGGAAACATAACTAAGTTGCTCTGTAAGAGTTTTGAGAAGCAGCCTCTGTGACTATGCTGAGTTATGTGGATGAACTGAGGAGCAAGAGGAAAAAGATCACAGACCTGAGGAGAAGAGGGGCTGAGGCTGATCTCAGGAGGTTTCTCAGCAGTCATTGCTCGGTGGCCATCCCCAGCGATCCCAGGGAGGGGCTGAGTCGTTGTGCCACACTGAGGTGTCACACCTGTAGCTTTCTAAGTTGCTTTATAGTTTCATTTGTTGTTGTCAGTAAAGATCACTTGTAAGTTTATCACTACAGAAAGACTAGGATTTGCTTTATTTTAGTAAAAGCACAACATCCTTTATTTTCCTTTTCTAGGGATAGTACTGAACTGTAACACCCATTCCCATCCATTAGTAATTTGTAGTACTTATAGGACAAGACAGCAGTTTTTGAAACGAGTAAGACTTTTTTGCCATCTGATTTTTGGTTTAGCAAATAATTTTTTTTTTTATTTAGAGTAGAATATTTCCTGACTCTGGCTGAGTGGCTTTAGGGGCAGATGTGAAATTCCTGATTTCCTCATTTTTACTAAACCACAATGGTATTTGAAGACTATTAGATCCTGATAGTGTGACAAAAAAAAAAAAGATCTATAAAATTAGAAAAAATTGTCAAGAAATTTTCTGTGTTGCAAATATTGTACCTATAGCTCATTAAAACCATTAGCAAATTAAGAATAAGGATTTCCCCAGTAAGACTGGGCTTAGTTACTGCATGATTTGCATGCAATGATTATTTACCTGTACTGTACAGAAAACTAAGTGTTTCTGCTGAAAGTTTACAGTATTTTCTGTTTGAACACCATTTTCTCAGCTTTAATGCTTGAAACAATAAGTAGTTTGTGTGGTATTTTACAGGTTAGGGGAACTAGCCTAATCTGTGAGCGATGTTTAAGACAGAACCTTTATTTGGCAGTGTGTGCTTCATATAAAGGTTTGCCTGATAAGAGTTTCTCTGTTTATGTTATTGTGAATCATGACATTTACTTGGTTTTGAGCATGAAAGCACTTAGATGACACATCTCATTTTCTTTTCTGTCATTATCTCATTTTAAATTACAATAGTAAATTAATCGCCCCTTTAATGACAGGTGTTTGCCTAGACAAAGCTTAGATCAGGGTTAGCAGCCTGCCAGGTAATTTAGGTAGTCAGCAAACCGTGAATTTCACACTGACAATACTACAGGCATTCATCCCATATATTTTCCCTTTTCTTTCATGCAGTCAAATAAACCATTATCTAGACTTCTTTAGGACAACAGATCCCCCAAAAGATGGGTTTTGTTAGCTTTGTTTACTGTGCTCAAGCACACATTTGGCTTTCACTTTCTCTTTTTTTTTCTTTTTTTTTTTTTTTCCAGGGACCATCCCAACACTTATTTTGTATTATTTTCCTCAATATAATTCAGTTCAGCATGATGTAGGGTGTTGTAAACACCACAGGGATCTGTGCGACTGCAGCACCTTGGCAGCACGTTTAGATCTAAGGCCAGGAAAGGGGATAAGGAAGCTTAAGCACCAATGCTTGGATTACTCTCTGACAATACACAGGGCAGTAACATATGCTAACATGTTCAGTGTTGTATCACTGCCTGCCAGTTCCAAATTATTTTCATTAGAGTCGGCAGAGTACAACAGAACTCAGTGCTGGGTCCATAATTCAGGAATCAAAATTGAGGCATGCCAGTGCTTGGTTCCAGGGTCGATGTTCTGACTGAGAAATGAATAGGAATTTCTTTGCATGTCTCTAACAAATAACCATCATGGAATCAAGCTGTTGAGAAAACAAGCTTTTATCCTGAGCAAAAACATCACTAGATACAACTGCAGAATAGCATCCTCATAAGTCTTTCTCCCACATATACCTGCACTTTGTTCTTCATTAGCAGTGCAGTTGAGCCTGCTATGTGCCTACAATATAAAATGATTGTGGTGTTGCTCAGTGTGTCAACGAGAATGGCAATGCTGCCATCGTTTTCAGTAGAAATTGAAGGTATTTAATGTAGATACACATGCTAGCTCCCCCCAGCTCATATTTTCTAATTTTCATTTATGTTCAAAATGTGGAGCAGACAGCTCCTTCTTGAGGGTTTCTCTTCCCTTTCTCAGAAGAAGGGTACCTCTTGGGAAAGAAGACATTTGAGCTTCCCAGACAAAACTCACATCATAACTAGGAGGTTATTCAGCTACGTGTGTTCCTTGACCAGAGCTGCATAGGACTAAGATGTATATCCAGAGCATGTGCAGCTTTGAGAAGCAGCAGTGGTATATTTTTCTACAGAGGAGAAGATGCTCTAAATTAATCAACATCAATCGCAGTGTAATTTGCTGGGTAAATAAAATTCTCTGTCTCTGTAAATAAGGGAATCTGGGTTATGAGCCTTGTTGGAGAATTTCACATTTTGTTTCAGCTGTTTTCCAAAACCTCTGAAAAGCAAGATTAGATCATACATAGGTTATATATAAATACATGCTCCTGGAGCACAGAAGACCATAATACATGACACTTTACGAATACCAATAATACGAGATGAGTGAAAGTTTTAAGTTTAGAGAATTCAGCTTTCATGATGCTTACAGCTGCAGAGGTGAGCGTGCAGATGAGGAAAATAGGATGAGATGGGATAGGGTGGGATGGGATGGGATGAGGTGGAATAGGAGTATTCTCTCCAGTTCTTGAGTGGTTGGTTCTTCAGCTCTTTTACGTGCTATGGAGAAAAGCAGCATGTCTTGTACTCTTTATTTTTCAGGGTGTCTTTGATCCCATTTTTTAAGCATAATACACATAACAGTCATATTATTTTTGGAACATTTCTTCATAAACTTAATATTTTCTTAGTTTAAATACTAGACTAAAGAGGGGTAGGTAAATTATTTGTATGGTTACTTATGGTTACTCATATGGTTACTATTGCTTGATTTCTGCTTTGGAGTATTTATTTTGTCTCATGGTTTTGATAAAACAGCCTCTAATTTTATTATTTTGATAGGATATAAGTTTCATTGTTTGGAATCTTTTCATGAGTGTGTTTACCTAAAACAATCCCACATTTCCCTAATACTTTGAGAGAGGACACTGATGTGCTAAACAATATATGTCCTCAAATAATGCTTATGCATCATAGGTTTGTGTTGAGTAAAATTCAATTCTGCATTGCTCAAGCCACGACAAGAAAAGATGTCATCAACTCAGTATTTTTTTCAGTTCATCAGAGAGAGCAATAGATGGTTGGAATAGTAAAGTTTATTTGATTTCATTCAGTAAAGGTCACTATTCTCTTCCCGTACCACCTGAGTCAGCATAAATGCCCATACTCCGTCAGGTCATTGTCTGTCTTTGTTTTTTCTTGAACTATGGATGAATTTTATTCTTGGAAATAGTAGTTAAAGATGTCAAATGGTGTGAATAAGTTACCTCGTTATGAGCATCTATTTGTAATCTTAGATTTTAAAATAAATTGTTCATTGTCTTGATCTTGAATTGTCTTGATTGAAAGCTGGAAAGACTGGTGAAGGGACCAAATTACATAACTTGGACATATGTTCTCTTTTTTTTTCTAAGTTCATCTCAGGCAGTAAGGACTTTATCATGAAGTTCAACATAGGCAGTAAAGAACTAGATTCATCACTGGGGTAACCCTACAGACTTCAGGGGAAAGATACCAAGTGTGATTTTGGCCCATCTTATTTAAATTTTATCCCAGGTGTTCCTGGTGTGAAAGTCAGAAACCTCTTCTTAAAGAACTAATAACTTCATCAGCTTTAATATAAATGCTAGTACAATTACTATTTAATCCTTTTTAATACATTTCAGTTTCATTAGTTTGAAAGCCCTGATGTTATCAGGAGCCTACGTATTATTGGTCCCCAAAGCAGTTTCTTTTGCAAACTGAGGATGCAGTGTCACTATCTAACACCTCCTCAGTCACCAGCTCTATTGTTCTGCCTCAGCTTAAGCTTTCCCACTTAATATCAGCACGATATAATTGTGCCATAGGTGACAAATACATTATTCCTTCTTGTTATACTGAACTTCCTGTCTTAATTACCAAACTCATTTTTCCTTCACATCCCACTTGCTCATTACTCATTTTCAATTATGATACAGATTTCCTTTAGACTTTAATTACTTCTTGTGCTTAAAAGGATAAATTAATTTTCTTATTAACCCTTTGACATCTCATTAAGGTCACTGAAGAGGACAATTCTGTTTTCTCGTGGCATGCCATCCAGATTATGCCAGTTTGCAGAAATAGGAAGAGGCTCAAAAGGAATTTGCCATAAACATTATTATTTCTTGTTGATGTGGCATCAGCAACTGTGTCATGATATTTTTTGCCTACACAAATCTACTGTTTAAACTGGAACTTGTGTCTGTCCTTATGTGACGTGGACAAAATATTGCCTTCTAACATTATTGCTATTGGTTTTACTTTCCTCATAATCCTCATATTCACTTTGTCTTCTGAAAATGTTCTTAGTGATGGGGGAGAGCACAAAGGATTCCATTTGCATAGCTTGGACCAGCCTCTGGTAAGATGGGTAGCAGGCAGAAGGAGAATTCAAGGTTTCCCTCCAGCCTGCATACAAGATCCTGTATCACTGGCTTGTTTATGGACAGTGGAAATATTAAACTTTAAAAGGCTTTAAAGGGAAACCACATTCAATTTCCTTTCTGGTTTTTGGTACACAAAGTTCTACAAAAAACCATTTTATCACCATAAATTTTATATTAAAATTTGTAAACCACTGAATTTTTCTCATTGAAAAAAATACTAAAGTTGCTCATCCTTTGGAATAGAGGAGCTGTGAGTTCTGCAGTGTTCCCAGTGATGCTTCCTCCTTGCCCCTTTGGCCCTTTCAGTTTCCCCATGGTTTATAGCTTCATCCATAGGCTACGAGCTCCCTATGGAATGCACGTGCCAACTTCTGTCTTCTGCTTTCTTGGTTTCCTGAGACCTCTGGCTCAAGGCAGCACATCATGATACTTGTTGGTTCACTACATGAAGCAATGTCTGTGAGTTACTGACACTTACAGAAGTGTCGCAGTAGCTGAGAGAAAATGTTAATCCCTTATGTGTAAGAGAATCATGAAATGAAAAACTTGCAACGATTAGAATCCAGTGACTTTATTAAGACAACTTAAAACTAGAAACAGTAAATATTTCATGTACCTGTCTGGTTTTTGTGCCTAGGGCCAACTGCATGTTTTTCTGCTTATCAGGTCTCCACTCACTGGAGACTTTCACATCTATTTTGTAAGAATGAGCTGTCCCACATACAAGTCACATATTGGGTCTGCTGAATGCTATTAAGCATCATAAAAAGGAAAACTGATTAAAATGAGCAGATTTGGGGCTAGAATGGGATGAAATATGCATGGGCAAGTTGTTTCATAGATTAAAAATTTATTTTGTAAGTGTCCTACAGAAACATCTGGCCTCAATGTGGAAAAAAAATATTATTTTGACTTTCTGTCAAACAAGCAGCTGTCATTTCAGAAGAAAAGCTCATTTTTCTAGTAGTATTTCTTCCTGTGATTATATTCAAAAAATGTATTCAGAACACTGGGAATCATCATGTCTTTTTTTGTATTCTCAGACACAAACTGCACCCAGTTCCTCTGATAGCTGTAACCTGAACATTTTACAGCCTGGAGAAAACTTAATTTTATTTTATTTTTTATCCAAAGGGTGAAAATAGGGTTTTAAAAGAAATACAAGTCCCCCTCGCCCCGAGACAGAATTCTAAGAAGGAAGATTTAGGAGCCTCACCTCAATATCATTTCAGTCAAAAAAAACCCCTAAAAAACAAAATTCCTGTTGAACTTAAAGAAATTAATCTCGCTCTTTACTGTAGAACATTGAGACTTGCCTTCTCTTGTTACCAAAGATAACAATGTAAACCCTGTGCATGTCTTGATGTATTTGACATAGGCCAACGCAGAAACGTGTCTACAGAGCGCAGCTCTGAAAAAATGTTAAGGTGATTTAGTGATGCCAGGCTTACAAGAACACTCAGGAAATCTGTTATTTGATTTTGGGTGGGAGATACAAAGAGGCTGGTATAAAGGCGCTGAAGATGTAGTCAATTATTCCCTAATCATCTGTGAAATACAGAAAGTGAAAAACATTTCCAAATAACAAAATACCTACATGGAAAAAATCTAACTATGAAATTTCTATAACAAAATTCAGGATGCAGTCACCGATTTTGTTTTTAGGAAGAAAAAAAAAAAAGGCCCAAAACACTCCATGGATCTGTGCCACAGGAAAAATTGTGAAGCAGTTTTATTCAGCAGAATGCTGTTGTCATGAGAAAAATCTGGGAAAGGTGTTGACAAAGGACTGTATCAAATAGTGGAAGTTTCTCTAGGAGAGGATACTTTGAATTCATATTTTCAGTAATGAATGTAGCAAAAGGAGAAAAAAAGACTGCAGGATGTTACTGATGTTTTCAGATGACATGGGCACTGCCAGAGAAAAGAAGAATCAGGGTACCGTACAGAAGGAGATGAGCTGGAGGATGAGTTAAAGGAATGACATTACATATGGTAGAAAAAAGTGCACTTGAGGGCTAATGAGAGGAAATGAATATGCCAAAATTACTGTTGTTGTTACATTGCCCTCATCTACAATTGAAAACACAATGTCGTACAATTGTAATTGTTATGTTTTGAATTGTATAAAACTTTAATCTCTTTATATCCGGTACTGGCTTTTTTCTTGCAGGTTTGAGGCTTGAACTTTGAGGTTTGCAGTTTGTAAAAGCTAGTCATAATATTTTATAATTAAAAATGACAATCCTTTTTTGGAACAAAGTATATGAAATTGATGTGACTTTCAATGTGGCTTGAATTTTGCATACATTTTACAATTGTTTTCACAGAACAGGCAGAATAACGCATTTAGAACAACACAATTTGTTTTCCTGCTGCTTCAAAAACATCATCTAGTCTAGAGGTCCAAAAATCTAATCAACCTTTTATATATTGCAATATAGAGTTTATCATGTAGATAATATATTGAATCTTTATTAAAAAAACCATATTCCGTTGGAATATTAAATACAGTCTGAAAGTATGTATGGTGATATTGCCAAATACATTTTCCAAAAATGCTTTTCCCAATCCCTGCCTCCCTGGGGTCTTGCACATGACATTCTGTAATGAGCTGTAGGTACTTTTTGATTAGCATAGGGGTGAACATTCTTCTGTTTATCATTTTTCTTGCACCAATGTGACATCTCTGCTGATTACTCATATTATGGCTAATTTGCAACTGATAATCAGTCCTAGTTTCTTAATAAACTTCTCATTAAGTGACTGGAGCTGTCACTTTACCTCCATGTTACACTTCCTAAGTATAATCTGTGACCATTATGCAAAAGAAAGGACTGTTGGACGTCACACATGTCATTTGCAATCATGTACAAAAGCTTCAAAAGGAGCTTGTTAAATAAATGCCCTTCATAATTCATTACTGTAAAATAGAAAGGTGTAACTAATCACCATATTGCCACTGTGTTGCTGTATTTGGCTTTTTTGAAGAAGAGGCGTGCTTAGCCAGTACACGCTTTAAAAGATCATTGCAAAATAGTTTCAGGGAAATCCCTGAACTTCTTGTGCTTTGTTTATACCACAATAAAACCAGCAGTTTATTAATACAGCGGCTCAAGCTGAGTCACCTGGAAGACCCTTCAATGTTAATGCTGAAAGTGTTGCCTTCAGGAGTAAGTGATATGATTAAGTTTTGATGCATAACAACTTATCTTGCATTAACTGAGCCAAAGTAAATTTGCAAATGAACATTCTGAGCCCACAGAAAAAATGAAGTTATTCAGCATAGTCCGCAGGCAAATAAATTGTAGCTATTTGTGTTAGCTCATGTTATAAAGGAATAAAAATATGCTTACAGATAACTGCCACCCTTTAGGGGACAGCAGTTAGGTTATAGTAGCCTGACAATATTGCTTGGATTGCCAATATAAAAAACCAGTCTTTGGTGTATCATTTTCTTGAATACAACCCTTTAGTTTGGCCTTCTGAGCAACTTTGTGACTATATGGATTCTGTAATCCTGTCTCAGGTTCTACCAGTCATGTACTTCGATAGTTTTTCATGAAGAAGAAAAATTTAGACCATGAGAGTTGGAGTGAGATTTGAAGTTAAGATACAGCACTTTGAAGGATTTCATTGTGGGGTTTTTTTTCAGCTGAGTGGGTTTCAGCTTGTGGGGATAGCACAAGTTAGAATAATTGCAGGGTAGGGCTTTGAATGAGAATCAGTTATGAATTTAAGAAAACAAGCGAACCACA
The DNA here is from genome assembly GCA_013400135.1 of Rhinoptilus africanus. NCBI lineage: Eukaryota > Metazoa > Chordata > Aves > Charadriiformes > Glareolidae > Rhinoptilus > Rhinoptilus africanus. The sequence continues at coordinate 184,244 of VXBO01010986.1, read as the reverse complement.
AGTAATCAGAAAAACCTACCTCTTCTTGAAAGGAACCCTGCCTGTGTGTTTCCTACGTATACATTCTATATGTTCATAAACCCTCAGCAATAACATTTCACTATTATTTTCTCCCGGGGAAATATTTGCTGCAGAGTTACTTCTGAAATATGCATTCATGCTGTTTACTCATTGTCTTGCTTCCAATAATGGTTTTTAAAATGGTTTAGAAAAGAACCCAGACACTGCTAAACATCCAGAAGGGCTGTCTGTTCCACACAGTCCTATGGTGCTGTTGCAGGAAGTTGCAGTGCCTGTATCTCCGCTGTGACTGGACAAACAGTATCTTTAAAACCTACTTATCCTTTGGCTTATGTGAATCTTCCTTTCTTCAGTTATCTAGAGAAGCTCATTTCCAGTGTGCTCACATAAATTAAACACTGCATCTCTGTATCTAACCTAAGTTTGTTCTCCTTTTAATGTTTTGCTACTGCTTTCTAAGAGATAAAGGTTCTTTGCTTCTGAAGAGTTTTACTCCTTTTACTATTTCCATATCTTCTTGAAGAAGGGGAAACATAAAACACACAGAAAGAAAAAAAAAAAAAAAGAAAGAAAGAAAGAAAGAAAAAGAAAACAGTAAAGTAGTCCATATTTATAGTAAACTAATTGGAAGTTTTCCCTCTTGGAGTTTTTGCTGACTTTAGGGGAATTGTCATAACTGATGTCAGCAGGAAATACACCTTTATACATGGGGAGATAATGTGTGAGATGATGACATACTATGCTTTTCAGGAGCTATAAAACATTCAATAAAGAAGTGCATTTCAACAAGTCTTTTAATTTGTCTCAGGTATTTTCAGGTGATGGGACACCAATATTCATTTTTAGTATTGTATCTTAGGAACACAAGGGCTTTCTTTTAGGACTGTTCTCAGTAGTTATTCTTCATGTTTTATCATTATGTTGCTGTGCACTGACTGTTACATCATTTAATTTATTTTTTCTGTGTTTTTTTCAAATATCCTTTAGGAGTGCATCACCATACACACACAAAATAAAATTTAACTAAGAATTGCCTGCAAAATATTACAATATGCTATTTCTCTCTACTCTGCAAATTAAAATGTTAAACCTGGGAACAGAACTCTTGTCTAGTTCCATATGTTCTTTGATTGGGTCTATAAAATAAGCTAATCATTTCCAGAAACCAATTGCTTTTCATTAAGAAACAACTGCAAAGATTCGATTGTCTGTGAGAGTGTTGCAAAGATATTTTGACTGGATTAAATTTTTAGTTACACGCCATCATCAAGTTCCTGTCACATTTCAGCGTTATTGATTTGAAACAGAAGTGGAATTTTGATATCATTTATTCTATGCTACATATTCTGTAATTATTCAGATCCTTCATTTTCATTTGTGCTTTCCTATTTGTTTTAAATGTTATTACTTGCTTCAATGCTTTTTCATTTTAGTGAATACACTGATAAATATTTCTATCAATTGCAGATGTGATTTTTGCATAAGTAACTGAAATCCTACTATCATGGTCTAATACAATATTAGGCACAAGAGGAACTTGTAGAAGCAATTAGAAAGTCTATGCATGTATATGATTATTGAGTTACAAAAAAATGGTCTTAAGGGATTTCTTGATCTAAAAAAAAACCCGCATTAAAGCTGTTAGTTTCACTGGCAGAGTTTTAGATGTCCTCACTGTGGACAAAGTTGCTCCAATTTATGTATAAGATTCAGTGAGGATGATTGCCAAGCTGCAATTTCCTTTCCATTCTCCCTGGGAAGGGATGGGCATTTCTGTGCACAGAGGGACTGTGCAGCAGGACTATCAAGGCAGCTCCCTCGGCCAAGGAAGGACTGTGCCTCCAGCTGCCCAGTGGAGATGAAATACAAACTATCTCCAAGCTAGGATCACCTTTTGGATATCTTAATGCATTTTGTGATAGTTTCTTCATTGAGAACTGGATTTCAAATGGGGAATACAACCTCACTCCGTGAGCAGCCCTTTTGAAGTCAATAAGGGCATTTGTATGCAAATCTGGCAGACTCAATCTTCCAACTAGGGCTACTTCCTTTGCAAATTCAGTCACAGAGAGGAGTTGTCTGAATCACTGTGGATGAATCTTTTAAATTTTATTGTTGGGGTTTTGTTTTCCCTCCATTTTTCAGATGAACACAAACTGCAATGAAAAGTTTTCAATTTCCACTCAATTCCCTACTTCTCCTTTTTGGGGACAATTAAACAGGCAGTGGAAAAAGCAGTGGGGAATACATATATTCTTATAATCGATAAACTCAATATTGCTGAAAAATTATTTTGTATGCGTGAAAAATTATTCTATATCCAATGTTAGAAAACACTTATATAATTTTTCCCCTATGATGTTCACTCAGAAGCAGAAAAGCTTTCAAAATAGCTGTGCATGAAGCTACTTGAAGAAGGAACACAAAGGCCACTTTGTGTTCCGCCATACACAGAATTTATGTTTAACAGAAACCCACCCAATGAGTGTTGCAGTCAGTAGATATGTGAGTGCTCCTTGTAATGCCCACAAAAGCAAAAATAGGAAGAACATCCTTGTTATTCAGTTCCCCACAACTAAACATTGTTCAGTTTAAGAGGAATATGTGATAGACGATGGCCCCAGAACTCACTGCTGAGAATCGCCCAGGTATTGGCTGAATGGTTTCTGACTGGATCATCATAAAGCAGTTATTAGTTACTACAATCCTAGATGATGACATAGCAGAGTGTTTGTGTTAAGTTTAACACAGAAATTCTCCAGAAGCAGCAACTTAATGCATGAGCTTCCCTTATGGATCGGACCTTTTTAATATCATACTTTAGCATATAATATATCTCACTTCTATTGTTTTTATTAGATATATATAACATGTATTAATCCAGAGATGAAGTGTTACAGCCTGAATACATATGTCCATGTAGAGGGATTTTTTCTAGCTCAATGACTTGCATTAGAGTATAATCACTAATACCCTTTGCTTTTGTCTTCCCAAAAGGAAGTCTTCACAGCAAGCAAGGAAGAACTGTTTTCTGAACATTGCTTGGTAATATTTTTCATTTCCTTTGCATATTTTAATGCAATCAGCACAGCTTACATCTGTGTAGCAATCAAATTATAAAGTCAACATAATCCAATGAAATGCTGAAGAGACAAATAATCAAATTCAGATTAATATTAATTGCTGTAGTTTCTGCACCTGGATTTAAAAACAAACACAAAACCAAGAAAACTATCACATAGAACTTCCTCTCTTTAATTGTAATGTTCTAAGTAAAAACCCTCAAACAACAAAACCATACAAAGAAAACTCCACACCCGCCCTCCCCACAAGAACCAAAGCCAAAACTTCAGATCATGTGTTTTCTCCTTCTGTTAGGAGTAGGACTTGTCAATATAAAGATTTAGATATGTATTCCTCAGACATCCTAGTGAAATTATTTATCATTTTTCTTTTCCCCAGCAACTTTTATTAACTAATTATCCATCTCTAAGGTGGAAATATTATCCTCATTGCACACAGACACAGATTTCTGCAGAACATTTGCAGTTCTAGTTCTGGAATTAAATTAGGATTAACATGTTCATTACTGAAGTGGGTACCACTGTCAAGAGGATTCTTATTTTCACTTGTTCATGCAACCAACGATGAATGCAAAAAACCCAGTGAATAAAAGATAAATTACTATTTCCAGTCCTCTTCCACAGAGGTGCCTTTACCCCTCTGTTAGAAAGCAGCAGCACATGCAATTAATTCAACATTTGTCATAACTGGGAGGGGTGGGTGCTCCAGTACAGAGAGAAATGAGCACTTGGGGACTGGGACAGAAACCTAGTGATGCAGATTTATTAGCTGCAAATGGAGAAAATTACTACTCTGATAGCAACTCATGCAGTTTAGTTTTCTGCCCTCATTCATGTGTCTTCTTTGGTTACATCACATCAGACGACGTATATGTGCAGTTGCACACAATGAGAGCAAAGTTTTTCAGCGGCAGTTTCATGGGAATGAGTTGCAAATGTGTAGCTGGATTAATGGCACATTTCTGAAAGCAATAATAAAAAGACAGGATTATTATTGTTTGCTTGGGCTGCTTCCTGTAGGTTTTCCAGTCTAAATATAAACTGGCCTTTCTCCCATTCTGACTTGCCTGTCCTTCACCTGAAGCACAGAAGTAAACACCTAATTGTTTTGTACATTGAGCTAAAAGGGTTTACTTCCTAAGGCAGATGTAATTGTAATATCAAGTCAGAATTTAAAAGTGGCGTATATTGATGAAGAGTGTAGTTTTCACTGTTAAATATGTTTCTTACAAGGGAAGGAGACAGTAAATGTAATTAAAGCATAATTGGATAGAAAACGCTACTTAGCTAGACAGAAATGCGAGACATAGGAACAGGACTTTGCTTCTTTAGCAATAGCTTCCACTGGTCATTTAGGTCTCCCTTTGAACTAAAAGAAATGGCTACATGTATAATTACATCCTCTCTCATTTAATTACCATTGGAATTCAGCCAAGATGGTAAGAAGTAATTGGGAAGTTATCAATTACTACATTAGCACACTTGTGACCAGTGACGTCTCACAGATAACTTAAAATTTGTGGAGTTTAGGTTTGAGCAGTTCGTCAGTCATAAAGAAGTATTAAAAATTGCCTGAAACATGTATAACTAGCACCAGTGAGCTTCATAATAATAACCTGTAAAGTGTTAAAGTGCAAAATTAATTTGTAGATTGGATTTCAGCGTCAGCCAGAACTGTCAATGGTCAAGTGGTAAAACAGATTTGTTTGCTCCCTTGTCATTACAGGTTAACCTTCTTAATTACATACAGAACACATGAAGCAAGAGAAGTGCAAATAATGCGATGATCCTTTCTTTCCAAAGAAAGAATTTAGTACCGAGGAAAAAGCTTTGTGATCAAAGCAGAAGGATCTGATTTTGTGTTTGTCCTGGTTTGAGGTAAAACAGAAACAATTTTCTGGTTTGTAATTTTACTTTTTAGCTGGGCCTCTTCTAACTGACTAACCTCGAAATTAACGGCATATTGTTCAGAAAGTGTTCACTCTCAGAGTGATAAGACCTGATTATATCAAAGAATAGTACGCAGAGAGGCTCTTGTTTATGCTTATTGCTACAACAGCCAAGGTCAGCTGACTTTGCTATTTGATCCGTTAGAGGGTCAGAAGCGGAAAAGCGTAGAGGGGTCCCACCTGCAGGGAGGAGCGGACAGGACAGGTGATCCCAAACTGACCAACAGGGCATTCCATCCCATATGCATCACATTCCGTATAAAAACCAAGGGATCAAAGGATCAACTCTTTTTTCTTCAATGGCCAACATCTGAGGAGGACCATGTTTGTCTGCTTTTGATCCTGATCTAANATTTATTATTTATTTATTTATTAATATTTTCATTGAAGTAGTTTAGTTCTTTTTCTAAACTCATAAATCTCCTTTTCTCTTCCTCTCCTCTCTTTGGAGGTGGGGAGGAGGTGGGTCATCTGTCATTCTGATTGGCCAATCTGGCCAAAACCACGATAGTTTTCCATGGAAAGACTTGCCTCTTGACATTGCCACTTAGTTTGATTATAAGCATATTCAGTGTAAGAGGGAAATAAGAGTTTGCACCTGTGAGAACTTGAAACAAACAGAACTTAAATGCACTTTGCACATTCAAATTTACAGGTCAAATCTTATTCACAGTTACAGTGAAGTTGACTGTATAATTTTTTAATTTTTTTTTAAAGTGAAATCTTTCAAATAAATTAGAATACTCTGCAGAGCTAGGGAAGATACCACACTTCCAATGGGCACCACTTTCAGTACTAGCCTGTATTCCACTTGCCTAGGATGAAGAAGTCCTTTCCCTTTGTGCTTGAGGACCTTCCAAATGACATCTCTCATTTCCTTGATAGAGTTAAGAGTTGTTGAGGTTGTTCAGGTCTATAATAATTTTTGTCTTGACAGAAAAAGGAGGTGTAAGGCATAGGAGGGCTGGGTTCTGGCTTATCAAAAACAATCCATAAAAGCATCTTACATGCATTAGTAATTTAACAAAGGATTTACATAATGATAGTAAGGCCTTGGAAAGAGCATAAATAATTGGGTTGTGAGCCAAATGTACATGAAAAACATCTCTAAACAGCTGTGTAACTTGATGGCAAAACCAGCTGCCTACAAAGTTTACCAGCTTCAGGATTAACGGAGCTCCATCTAGACTCTCAGCATGATGGCTGTGGACGTAAGTACCGAAGATCTCCCACAGATCTCTGGCTTCTGTAGACCACTGCATTATTAGATGCCTCACAGTCACTATAAATCTGCTTCAAAGTTCATGGCAGGACTGTAATACTATAATGCACTATAATATTAGCTTATTATAACTAGCAATATATTCAAGAGCACACTTAAAGGTGCTGTTAAGAATAAAGCAGTGGTTAAAATAGTATTCCAGCATTTACAGAAAAAAACATGCATTTCTGGAAGGCCAGTAGCACCATTACTATGTGGACAGTCATGAAATTAGTCAACAGACAGTAAAGCCTTATGCAAAATTGTATTAACAGAGTTTTACTCCTGTTATTTATGAATATTATTATTGGAAATTTTTACTACACCTTAAAAAAGGAGCTGCTCATTCCTATATTAATATCAAAAGCAAATTGTCTGTTAATTCTATTGGGCTAGTATAAAGAAAAATAAATTCTAGTACTCAAGGGAGGGCTGAATGTAAAGGTTTATGTCTCCGGACTTAGTAATTTAGTCATTAAAAATTTATTATTTTAAGCAATTTTATTGACTTCGTATGTGAATATATATTCAAAAAAATTTGTCATATTTTGACAATTTAAAAAATTTAATACTGGTTTCCTTTTATTTCAAATTAGTCTCTCTATATCTGTGACAATATTGACATTCCTTGGAAAACAAAATACAGTATGTTTATTACATTTCAGGACAAGTTAAAATTTTTATTCTGTTCCAAACAGAAATGGACAACTCCACTGCAGATATTATTCCTGCAAGTGCTCTGTGTAGCCTTGTGGCCCCGCAAGATCATGTTGCAATTGCTAGCAACAGGCCATAGCCTTTGTGGTAAACTGAAAACACAAGTTCCAGGACTTGTCAGATTTTCTTTGGATCCATCTTGGCCTGCGTTAAGATTTGTTTCAGTTAGTTTAGCTGCAATTGTCTAACAGCCAGCTGACTATTACCTATTTTGGTTCAGCTTTTGCTTAGCTTTGTATGACTTTTTCTGGTATATAGATATATTTACATATATCTGTAGCTAATAGAAATTTAAACAAGTGCTTGTTCTGTACAAAATGAACAATATGCCTATAGCCCTAGAAAAAAAATAACGGTTCCCAAAGGACTGTAGCCATTGGAGTCTGGTAAAACCAGCTCCAACAATAACAGTAATTACCCAACATATGTGAAACCTACTCCTACACTGTAAATTCAGACATAACCTTGCAAACCACTGACAAAAGAGCAAGGCAAAGAGGTTGCCTTGCATTTTGCTGATCTGATTCCTGCTTTGCTGACTCAGCCTTCTCCCTTATCACTGTGGACTTCTCTAGCGAGCAGGGATGCTGTCTGGGTCTGGTCAAGGTTGCTGGACATGCTCTACTCCTCTTGCCTGGGCATCGTGTGACAGCATCCATGGTCAGTGAGAGCACTGCCCTGCTGTCACCTCCACCCCACCTCACCTTCCCTTGCAGAGAAGCCGAGTCTTGCTGCTCACTGACAAAAATGACATCAAACACCTGCTCTTCCAGCCTGTGGTTGTGTAAATCAATTTTTTCAAATGTAATTGTGTCTGCATAAGCAGTTGGCACTTTCTCCTTGGCATACAAATCTCAAAGGAACCACATGTAGGAGCAGAATGCTTTACACTGTGATATCTTCCCTGGTTAGACTGCTTATCAAATTAATTTTTAAATAATCTTTCTGACTGGACTGCAGTATAAGCACAATAATTCCTATCCCCTACATAATGCCTTTCATTTTTCAAGCCATTGTAATAAATGTAACAACTGAAACTACTCCTCCAGTTATCCTTGTAAAGTAACAATTAATAATCCTTTATACTCCTATTGTGTCTGACATCTGATGTTCTTGAAGTGTTTTATGTATTTTAATGGATAAAGACTCATGCAGTTTCTGTGTATTAAGTGAGTTTTAGAGCACTAACAATTTTAGGAAAAGAACAGTGTCTCCTTTTGCATGGCAAAGGGAAATAAAAGGGGATCTTCATGAACCTCATTTGAGATATCAAACTCTACAACATTTAGGACTCAAATCTTGTTCCCCTTTTTGCAGAAGGACAAGCTGAAGCAAAAAAAATATGAAACAAATAAGACAAACAGTCTTCCCATTGACTCTTACTGCCTGCCCATGAGACACATACGTGTCTCATAGTGGAGGGACCAAAGAAGTTGCTCCTATCCCCATCAGTCCTGCCTCATGAGCTCCTAGAAGACTGTGAAGGTCAAGAGTCCCCATGTTGCAGGATATTATCATGCAAAACCCCCACCATTCTCTCTTTCCCCGCTGTGATTTTACCAACAACATGCTATGGGGTAAGTTTCTCTAGCTCATGTAATTTTTCCCTGTATTATAAAAAATGTAAGTCATGTAGACTTCTGGCACATATTGCAACACCTTTGATTAATACCATTTTAAGAAATGCTTAAATGAAATATGCTGTATTACACTTTCTGATCCAAAATGGCAAAATATGACTGTGGTAACCAATTTGCAATGAATATTGTACTGCTTAGAAGTAAATACAGAACATGTAGGAAATCTCTGAAGCTGAAGACACAGCTGGCAATGTGAAACCTGGGAAAGTGCCAGGAATCCACCCTTTTCCTGTAAAACAATAGAACACTTGTGTTAGTATAAAACATTATAATAGACCAAACCCCAAACTACTGACTTTTCTGGGATATGCTGTGCACCATGGTAATGTACCAGAACCCCTGCTGATAATGTGGCAAGCCTGCAGATTGTTTTGCTTGTGCAACCCAATTCTAAACACTAACAACAAAAGAAGGCTATAAAACCCTTTTCCATGCAGTTAAATTCCTTAGGGCAGTTTAACCAAACCATTTGAAACTTCCCAGGCTTGACACATCGCTGAGATGGTACAACATGCCTCATTACACTGTGACACTGTGTCAGCAGCACAGATTGCCACCAGCCCTCTCCCTCGCTTCCCAAGTACAGCACTGCAGCTCAGTGACACTGTTTTCTTTCCAGGAACTGAGGAAGAAAAGGAAAGCAAAGTCAGCAGGGACACTGGAAGTGATGTTTTCTCTCCTCTCCTAGAATACACAGGAGAAAAATTTCATTTTTTAAGCAGATGTCCCCAAATTGCTTCTTCCTCTCAACAGCCCTGGTTTCAGAAAAAAAAGTATGTAAGACAACTACTGGTTCACCCTTCACACAGGTCACTAAACTAGGATAGGAGGAGTGCAAATATTCAGTGTATAGATTGGAGGAGAGTGATGAGCCACACACTTCACTTATATCTAGTTACACCCATCTGCCCAAGGACAGACTGCCTCTCCCGTCCATTTTGCTAACTTTCCTTATAAATTGCAAGTGAGAAGGGGCAACCTCTTGATCTCAAACTTTAGTTCATAGCTTTGTTGTTTTGTAGTATTTTGGCATAAGCCTATCTTCCTGGGAGCCTGTTGAGCAGGAGTCTTTTCAGACTGGGAAGCAGCTGGAGGTTTATCTCTAACTGTTCCATCCTATTTTGAGAAAGGGCTGGCAGCAGAGAGATGACACTAGGAAGACACGCATGATGCTGCGAAGAGTTGTGGTAACTGGGAACCCCACACCTCCTAATGTCTAAGCACAGGGAGGTGTGGCACTTCTGGGAGATCACCCACCATGCAATGATTAAGTAAGGCACTCATTACAAGCATGTGAATAATCAGTGCAACTACATTTTAAATAGAGCATGAGAAAAAGTGAAGTTATTATTACTCTAGTAAGAGCCACCAGTTGATAGTGCTACCAAGAGCCCTTACTCTTTGAGGACCTAGTTAGCAAAGCTTGAGCTAGGGACAGTTTTGGTCATTTGAGGTTTCCCTTAAACAGTGGCTCTGATTAGACACTTGAAGCTTAGAAAGTGTTTGAGCATCCTGCTGAGCAGGGCTTTGAATCACCAGTTCCTCTGGTTAACAAACTGAGATGTGACCCAACTATGATAATCTTAAAGCCCTTTGATGGCCTAAAGTCTGGGAAATTAATTCCTGTGATGTCCAGCCTCACAATTGGTCATGCCTACTTGCTGCATATGAAAAAGACCTCCAGTATTGGCAAAGGCCTCCCAGGGTACCTACCAGTGGAAGCAAGCAGATGCATACAGTTTGTAAGATTCAATTAGCAAAGTCTATTGATGTTAGCAAGAACATATATGGATGATACTGGCACATATGTATGTACCATGGTTCCTTCAGCAGTTCTGAGTTCCTTTTCAACCAAAGTCAGAGTAGTTTCAAGAAATTCAAGCGTCCTCTTTGTACTTGGCTTCTTTTTGAGTGCTGAATTCCTCTTATGCTGCACTGAAAGCATATTCTCTTCTGGTTTTGCCCTTTGCCAAATCTCTTCTTTCCACTGCAAAACTTCCCAGTGTCTTTGTGAGCATCAGTGGGCTATTCTTCCTTCTCCCTTCCAAGATCGAGCATTAACACCTATGTCTTTGTTCTTCACTTGAAAGATTTTCCATTCCCAAGGTAAAAAATAAACATATACTTACTGTTACTATTAGCAGACCTGATACATCCAAGCATAGAGCTGAAAATATGTAGCTAAAGACTGAAAATTATCCCGAAATTTCATTCTGGTATCATTAGTTGTTGATTAATATGAAATCATTATTTTTTTTCTATGAGATTCCTTGTCACAGAAAGGAAATGCTCAGTGACTTAGGGCAGACTTAGAAATCTGTTCTTAATGATGTTAGAAACATTGCAAATGCATGAATTAAGAAATAACTTTATGCTTTAAAGAAAGCATTTGATTTTATTAGCCTGGGGCATTAGAAGACATAAAAGATGTAGTGAAGTTATTCCCCCACCTCCTTTTTATGTCATGACGAACTGAAATGAAGCATATATACTTTTAGCATATATTTCTCTTTTCTTCTTGTCAAGCCTTTAAAGGAATGTTTGACCTAAATGTCAAAAACTCGTCTATAATTTGTTACTGACAGACAAAATAAGAGATATATTTCTAAGAAGGTATTTCTTAGCTTTTTGTATCAAGAAGGAAAATGACAAAAACAAGGTGTTGAAATCAGTTTCAAGAAAGTTCAGTTGAATTGGAGGTGAGAGAATCTAACCTGATTCATCAATACAGACGTATTGCTGCACTGGACGTATAAGCCTGAGTTCTTCTGAGAAGAGTTTAAAGAGCAAAGTAGCTGTCTGCTACTAACTAGTGTGTACCATCGGTGCACTGCTTTTTGGTGAAAAAAAAAAAAAAAAAAAAAAGACAAGTTTTCTATATTTATGTGACTTTATGCTAAATTCTGGATCAAGTGTGTATCTTAATTGAAGGCACTGTTGGGAATGGAGATGAAGAGCGAAAATTGTATTGGGAAGAATGCTTCAGATGACCCTGCTCATGGTTCTAACAAACCTGGTGTCCATTACCCACAAACAAAGAGATAAAGGCTGATTATAGATTCAGTGGCCCTGTCACTATATGCCTTGCAAAGCAGATTTTCCTGTAGTTGAGATCTACTCACTGTCACATTTTCCCACTTCCTCGGCAGACACATTTTGATGGATCTGTTTTGCTACTTCTGTTTCATAAGCTGAAATGTCTTACAATTTATTACTCCTTTGCTTTGCTGCTAGAAGTGGAGTTCATCCCTTGCCATATCACTTAAACTAGGGCTATTTTCAATTCCTCCTTCTCCTTTCTATGGACACTGTCCTTTTCATACTCTCCAAATACTGTTACATCTTTAAAGCTCATGTTTGTAATTTAAGTATATAATCAATCCATTCTGATTTGGTAGTCTTTTTATGGCAATACCTACATTCAGTCAGTCTTGGCACATTTGCAAGCATTTCATAATTTCAGTGCATTCCCTGGGAGTCACAGACCCAGGAAACTGTTCCAATCAACCTTTCACATAAAAGCAAAAAACCTGGAAGCTCAGCCAATTATTTTGCCCTGGTAGTTTGTGACTGCCAAAGACAGCTAACTTCAATAGGTCTCATGAATGGACTACTTTAAAAGTAAGAAAAAGCACTTTAGAGTGCTATCTCCTTCAGTATATCATCTAGGAATATTTTTTTTTTCAAATAACAAAATATAATTCAGTCACCGTAAGCATCAATCTGTTTAAAAATAGTATTTACTATCAGTTTAAATACATGTATTTGTATAGAATACATATCAGTATTATATAACATGTTATTATATATTCAGGTTTTTCATCAATACACAAAACATTTTATATGAACAGCTGAAATTAACTTGAACATGATGATCTGCCTGTAAGGTCAATATTTATCAGACTTCTGAAGTTTGTCCAAAAATAAAATATTGTTTTCACTTCTGTGTTTGTTATTGAAATAATATGGTCTATCTAGCAGTCGAGTGAATTGAGTAGCATTTGAACACCTAACATTAAACCATGCTCCAATGTCAAATTCACGGAATATACATAAGCCTCTTATTCTAAGATATCCCTCATAAAAACCCCTTTTGTTAACTTAAAACACCTAAAATATTTAGGGTTGAATTTAGGTTTGGGTTTGTTTTTCTTTGATTCTGGATATTTTTTGGGGGGGAAGATGGGTGGTGGTTTTGTTGTTGTTGTTGGGTTGTTTCCCTAGAGAAAGTGGCCCAATAAAGTTAAAAGTAATTTGCCTGCTGAAATAAAAATGTGAAGTGGTTTACTTGAGACTCTGAATGAAACCCTTTTTTTATTTCTTCTGCATTGCTCCCAAATATTTTTAAATGACTTATTTACATTTATGACCATTATGACCATCAAGCCTTTTAAATTACCCTTCCATGAATTCAGCGATTCCAAACTTCAGCATATATAGGAGCAGGCTGTTCTAATTTTAAAATAAACATTTAAAATCTTAATAATGCTTAAAACAAATTTCACATACTGTCAAATAATTCATTATCAATTCAGTAGAAAACAAAAAATTAAAGCTGGGAAAGCCTTTCTTGCTGTGCAAAAGTAAATTCTAATATCTAGAAAGCTTTTTAAGATACTTCTAACTGCATGGTTTCAAGATATCCTTTGGGAACACATCTATATTTCTCTGTGTTCCAAGTTGGCAAAATGAACCATGCCCTGCATTTCAGAAGCTCCCTGACAAAATCAGATGAAGACCTATCTATAGCTTACTTTGCAATATTATGAGAAAATATGGTGGTAAAATATCTGGAAGCAAATTTGTGCTTTTTGTATGCAGACTAAGTGGTATCTCTCAAATTTAACCTTGGATTTAGCATTTGCAAATGGTGAGACATTTCTAAATTTTGAGAAATTCATTTCAATTACTTTTTACTTTTTAAATATTTCTAATACAATTTCTCTTTTGTCTGAAAAAGACAGCAGTCAAGGAGAAAGCAATAAATTATTTCAGTTTCAGCTGGGTACAAATCAACAACTATATGGACACCATTTATTGTTTTATACATGATATGAGGTGCTGGCAACCACAGAAAAAAGATGCTATTTCAGACAAGACTTCAATTTAATCCTAATTAATGGCTAGATTGCTAAATTTTGCTCTACAAAGGTTTGATTGGTTCAGCATCTTCTTTACATGTGATGGAAATAAATTAAATAGGAAAAGTTCCACAGAACAGAGCAAAAGCACCCACTGTAGTGACAAATCAAGATCCTTTCAATAAGGGACAAAGCATCTCCCTTTAAGTTATTCAGGTTGCTCAGAGCCTTATCAGGCATGGCCTTGAATGGATCCAGGGATGGGGCCTCCCTCCACCACTTCTCCAGGCAATCTGTTCCGGTGTTTCATCACCCTCATTGTAATGAACTTCTTCCTAATGTCTAATCTAAACCTACCCTGCTTTAGTGTAAAACCTTTGCCTCTTGTCCTATCACCACATGCTCTTGCAAACAGCCCCTACCCAGCTTTCTTATAGGCCCCCTTCAGGTACCGGAAGGCTACTATGAGGTCTCCCCGGAGCCTTCTCTTCTCCAGGCTGAACAAACCCAACTCTCTCTTTAGAAGAGTTGCTCCAGCCCTCTGATCATCTTCATGGCCCTCCTCTGGATCCACTCCAACAGGACCGTGTCCTTCTTGTGCTGAAGCCTCCAGAGCTGGACACAGTACTCCAGGTAACTAGTTTAATCACCCTGCTCACCCTAGTTTAATCATTAGGTGAGCTTTTTTTCATACAAGAAGATAAATTTTCAGGATTTGGTCTTCTATCTTAAAATGAGGTGAATTATACCTACATTCCTCCATGGAATAAAAGCAGAGTCTAGATAACTGCATCAGATGTTGACTGCTCTGCTCCCTCAGGTGCATCTTCTGTTTGTATGAAACAACTCAGGGCACTGCAATACTTCCCACTGGGACAAAGTACAGATGTGTGTATATGGGAAAAGAAGTACTAGAACAGCCTGGCCAAAGCAGAGGCAGACCATGTAAAAACTAATTTTGTTTTAAGATCGCACACTAAGGCATAGAGGAGAATATAAATAAAGGACAGCAGCATTACTGACTCTACAGCTAATACTGACCTGAGGTAGTAAGTCCCTTTTTGATTGCTCCAGATCTGAATATAGCTCCAGCTGAGTGTGTCAGTACCCAAGCACAGTCTGGATAACACTTGCATATCATGATGATAAAGTTCTCATGGCATAACTCAGGCGATCCAGACACAGGTAACTAAGAGCTGGATGTGGTTTTTTTTCAATACGAGGAGGTACATAACTCCACCTAAAGGTGGTGAACTGTTGCAGGCACTGCAGTAGGGGACCAATTAAGATAATTTCTCCTTAAGGTTACTTACTACTTGTTTCAGTACAGTCTGAAATATATGCAGATGCAGCTAGGAGTCACTAGGGACTGTTTGTTAGAAGCAATAATCAACCTGAGCATTACAAATATGCTGCAGGCTAAACAAGTTGGCCTATAGCACTACAAGAGCTACTCTGCTTTGAAAATCCTCATAATCATTGCCAATGCATCTATGTCACAGAAATGAAGCAGAAGAACGATATAATCAAGACAAGCTGAGCATGTAAAGAATCATATGGGAGATGGGAATGAGCAACCACTTCTGTATAGTGAATGGTGATTTCTGTTTTCAAGCCAGATGTTTTCCTGACAACACCTTCAGATGTTGCATGAATATTTCAGTGCAAAATGAGGCAGAGCTACAGATTAATGAGTTCTTTTTTTTTTCAGGGCCAGTTAGATATGCTATTACAGCTAACGACATTCTCCCTTTCAGACACAGCTATTTTATTTGGATAAAGTAGAATGCCTTATTCATCCAGGAAAAATCTCTCTTAAAAAAAATGTATTGAAATGCATAGAAATATGTGTAAGCATTTGTAACAAAGACTGTTAGATTTATAGAGTCTGTCAGATGAAAATGCCATGGCTCAACAAATCCAGGACAAGTTAATGATATTCACGGAGTAATATGGTCTGAAGTTGCAAACCCTTTCTCATCTGAGTAGTTTCTTCATTCCTTATCCATATTCCAATGAATATCTTTTGTCCCCATAAGAAAACAAAAATTGGCAGTGCCTCTTTAATACACCAAGTTGTAGGTTCCAGATGAAAGTCTGGATCTAAAATCCTGAGCTATAATAAGAGATACCCCTCCTAATGCAGATGTTAGGACTGTAGACTTATGGTTTCTAGTGTATACTGAAAAAGTTATCTGTATTTCTGAGAATAGAAGCGGTAACCTTGGGCCTCTGAAATCACAGATATTTTTGTCTTGGACATGCCTGAGGCAGTGTTTTACACAGAAGATTAAATTTTAAATTTCTTTTTGTGGTAGAATTAATTTTGAAGAATATTATGTCTTATGATTATCTGATTGAAATAGATGTTTAAATAAAAGAAATTGGACCTGATGAAGAAGAAATGAAGCAATCATCTGTCCGTCAACTATACTGCATTGCTTCCTTCATGTAATTTATTTGCATAGTGTATTTGATAAAAGCTTTTAGATAGCTTCACAGAAATTGCACTGACTTACATTTTTATGTACTGTGCATCCATTAGTGACCTACAAATTGCAGATACTTTCTATAAATTAACAAGTTCATTTATGCATCTTAATGGAAAGTATCAGTTACATTTCATAGTGAAGAAGTCCATATTGTGTTTCTCCTGTACTGATACTTTTATTTATAAAGTCTTTTGAAGGCAAACCAAAGTTTGCGGCCTTTAAAACGTGACCTTTAATTTGTGAGACAAAACAAATCAAGTTGCTGTGATGTGATGTCCAAGAAACAGATGCAGTGACAAGATCCTTGTTACACTAAGACTAAACCAGTGCAGATTTACCTCTTTTTTCTGATGTAAGATACCAAAAATGTTATTGAACAACCTTGTCCGTGCCAGAACCAACACTGTACTTTGCCAGTACAGGACTGACAGCAAACTGTCTTCCAAAGGTGGTATTTTTATTATTGTTGTTGTTGCGGATAAACTTGGGAAAGAAGACTTGGGATAAAATTCCCAATGGAGACCATCACATATACAGACATATAAACTATTGGAGGTTGTCTAAGTCCTGTCATTTTCTCACAATATAATGTTAAAGTCTTGTTTCTCCCTGCCTAACCTTCCACATTTCAATTTTGTCTTCGCTTTTCAAATCCCAGCTAATTGGAAGATTTCACTTCCTTGTGATGCCGGACTCTCACGTCGAGTTTCTAATTACAAAGACTATGTAGGGTTCTATTAACTGTGGATTTTTGCTTCTTAGATTTGTGGGTTAATTGGTAATATCTGCATTCAACTTTTTTTTCAAGACATTTTACGTTACAGTAATCAACCACATATCAGGGACAGCCAAAATTAACCATTTATCAGCTTTTTATTTCTTCAGTCAAATTCTGTGAAGATTTTGTATTTACCATTCTCAGTTATGTTGTGAAAAGTGAAGAACAGAGAAGTATGTGGCATAAGATGTATTAATCTTTTAAGAGAAAGCATCTTCTGATATACTCATGCTTCTTTTGGCGTTAGATTAATCAAATCAATTAGGTGGTTTGGGGTTTTATAAATTTTTCTTTTTTTTTTTAATTTTTAATTATGTTTGCATCACATTACTGACCTTTTCTTTCCAGCTATTGCATATATACGTTATGGTCACTATATGCAAATTGAGGCACACACATTCACGTAATCTTGAAAACTGATGTTACAAGCAAAATCAAAAGTCAT
Source organism: Rhinoptilus africanus (assembly GCA_013400135.1). NCBI lineage: Eukaryota > Metazoa > Chordata > Aves > Charadriiformes > Glareolidae > Rhinoptilus > Rhinoptilus africanus. The sequence continues at coordinate 166,777 of VXBO01010986.1, read as the reverse complement.
AATAAAAGTTCAAGAGTGAGCAACGCAATACTGAATAAACACATACAAAAAAATAATTTATATTCTTCAGTACAGGCATTATTTTGAATTCGGAAGGTTTGATTGTAATCTGAATGGTTTTTCCTTTCATCGTGCCACAGCCTTTATCTTTGAAATAAGGTAATTTTCCATGATTGTATCTATCATGCCTGTTTCATGCAATTTCTTTGGGGCAGGATATGCTTTTCCTATGTTGAATATCACTCCATAGTGCCTAGTATAAAGTAGCCTAGTATAGTGTAGTATAATACCACTCTCTAGGTGGTCTCATCAGTTATAATGAGTTTGAAATTCACCTTTTACTACTGGTTCTTCAAGTTTAAGAAGCTGGGCACTTGTATTAACAATGGAAAACTTAGAAAAGGATATAATACGATAGACAATGCATGTCTAGATATTTTCTATGAGAAAAATTGCTCATTCAGTACAAGATAATTTGAAAAATTGACATTGATAACTAGGAAGTCCCTTACAAGGCTACTGTTACTGTTGTTTTAAAAGGCATACTTAGTCCTCTGGCTGGAGATAGCTGGGGTTGTAAATCACCTACAGAAAGGTAAGATGTTACGCGCATAGCTCAAAACATGACTGCAAGATGCTCAGAAATTACAATAATAGACTTGGAATAGACCAAAGCAGAACTTGGAAAATATATGCTATAGATGGTGACTAGATTTTCAATGGTATTTGAGTTGTTGATTTTCTTTACTTCAATGGAGGAGAATAAAATTCTTCAGATAAAAGAAACATAACTACTGACTAGATTCCTCATTGTGATATGTATCAAAATGCTAAATAATCTCAGTGAAAACTCATTTTTCTGGTTTTAATGATGTGACAGATTTATTGGTTTTTTAAAATATAACAATTTTTCTTTCTAATATGTTCACATTGTGTGAACTTTGGTGCAGAGTTCTACTGACTTTGAGAACTCTGATGTTTCTGCTCAAGTGAAGACAAAACTAAATAATTTCTTAGGCACCCAAAATATTCTTAGAAGGATTTGCACAATGACTGCTTTTCTGCCAACTTCAAAACAACATTTAATCATAAGTTGTATTTGTTTGGTTTATTAAAAGTAACCATTACTGCCTAAAACTGGACAATCAACACTTTAGCTAAAAGTTACTGTCTGGCATATGAAACTACAAGCCCCTTTGGGCAAGCTACCCAAGTTTCTGAATATCTAAGTTAGGAATAGTCAAAAGGATCATGATTTGAAGACACTACGTGCAACAGGAATAAAACTAAGATACTATATAGCTTAAATTAACTTTGAATCTTGTAATATAATTTACAAATCTATGGCTCAAATGATGCCTGCAAAGACAGAAGAAATAGAGACAGGACAAAGAAACTTGGCACTGCTTGGTAGAAAGGATTAAGGGTGTTGGAGATGCAAAGCCCACACACTAAAGGCCATGTAAGCAATATGGTATATTTAATATGTTTAATATTTTTCTAGAAGAAAGAATACTATATCTGCTTCTACACAATCTGAGCAACATGAAATAACAAAATACATTTCCTTTATATGCTTGTTTTCCTTTTGTCCTTGAATTGGATATAGTGTGCATATGATTTCCATACACCCAATTCTCTTTCCTTTAATTGAACACAAATTAACATGTCCGTTTGAGTGTGTCATCCATGGAAAGATTTGCCTCTTTGGAGTGACAGAAAGGAGGCATGGCTATAATTAGGTAAAAACTAGCAGTCTAACTAATATGTGTGTGTATGTGTGTGTGTGCGCGCACACGTATATTTAAATCAATATTCCAAGGGCAGCTGTTGTTATTCAGGGCATTACTCACTTACAAGCAAAATATTAAATTAGATTAGCTTACAGAACCCATAAACATGTTATGTCGGTGTGTTATAAGAAAGATAATAGAAGTAATAACAAATAGAATTTAGAAACACATTTTAATTAGTCATATGAACAGTTTAACACAGAAATACTGACAAAGCAGAACTAACAGTGTAATGAAGCTGCTTAAATGTGTAGATAGGAGTCATCCTTGCAATATAAATGTAGTATTTAATAAGAATTTTTACTTAAAATAATGATTTCACTAAATCACTGTAACTAGAAAAAGGCCAAATGAGAAGTATGCCCTGTTTGACTTTACCTAGGGGAACAAAGACCTCTTTTTCTTCAATATGAGTCTTATTATTAAAAAAAAAGGCAACTCATGCATAAAATTACTCATATATTTTTTATAATATCTGATTTGTAGTTCACACGAAAAGAAGCAGTTAGGAGGAGATGTGTCAGATTGGCCTCCCGTGGATAATTCCTTTATTTTTGAATTTGAATCATATTATAATGGTCTGTATAAACATTTTAACTCTTTCTGAAGTGGTCATCTGACAGCTATATTTTCTATCAAAATTTTTATTAAATAGCTAACCTAACCAATGTCCAAACATAATTCAGCAAATAATTAATTGAAGCATTCAGTTCTTATCTCCCAACAAAGAATCCAAAGTCAAAGGCTCAGCATTTGATAAAATAGTAATTGTGAAGCCCTTGAGGCACCCACATATATACTGGTCAAATAGTCTGACTAGATTAAATGTAAATTAATTTCTTGATACTCTAAATGTTACCTGAAGCAGCTATTTTTCTGTACCACACAGAGTGGTGTGGCACATCATAGCCGTATATTGTAACATGAGAAGTTGTTTCATAACTTAATATACTTGAGTTTCTATGTAATTGTGATTAACATATAACTAAATCAAACATCCTCAGTAAAGGAATCATAGAAAACACCAAACACTGTGAATAAAAATTTTAGGATTAAAATAAGACAAAGCAAAAGCTTTAAAAAAACTAGTGATGCTATCTTTGTAGTATATCTACATAGATAGTCCCAGCTAACACACTGGGAATTGCTGAATGCATTTTAAGACAGAACATATGACTATTTCCTTTGTACCAGTGAGCCACTGTGGCAAAACTCCTCAATGATTTGCTCAGGATCATATAGATAGAAGCTGTTCAACAAGGAAATGCTGGTTGAGCTAATACTTTAACCACTGAACCTGCCTCACCTTTAATAATCTTATATAATAACAAAATAAAATTTTAAAAAATAAAGAAGAAAGAGGAAAATACATATCTAAATGGGCAAGATTCAAGAGGTTAGCTAAACATGGCTTTCAAAGAAGTGATATTTTCTTTTTTATGAAATCCTGCAGTGAAAAAAATGTCAGGTGAAGCGTGCTTGGAAACATGGACTAAGAGGGATTTTAAAAAGTCAAAGACACAATAATACATTATTAGAACCCATTGTCACAATATAGCATTCAGACCAAGAGCTTAGCAGGAATTAAAAAAGGATTAAGCCTTTATAAGGATAATGAGAACATCCATAGTTACTTTAGATAGGTTATAAAATAATATTTTTATAGAAGAAATACAGACATTCCTTAGGGCATAAGCGAACCATTAACTTAGGAAGTTAGGAAGAAACTTAATCTACAGAAAAATTATTGTGCAATTTGTAAGTTCTCTGAAGAAACTTGTAGAGGATGATGTTAGAAACAGAAAAACATTGTAGAACTATTGATCAAATCCATTTTGACAATTTATATACTTAAACCATGTGCGTTAAATACGTTTTACTATAGCAGTTTGAATATTGACATACATGTTCACCTCCTTTCTACTGGTATAATCAGGATCTCAGAAAATTTACTAAAACCAAATAGGAGTAAATAGAATTGTATATTCAGAGCAGTAGAAAATTAAATTTAATTTCACTGAAAGAAGGAAGATCTAAATCTCATTAGCCCTTTCATCATTTAACTTGCACCTGCTGGCTATGTGATTTTTATTCCCTTCTTGTCTAAATACTTAGAACTAAATGTAAAAAACTTGTAAGCACATATCAAAATCAGAACTTGTTATATCAATTTTTTAATTATATTTCCCTGTGGTTTCTAATGTGTACAAATTATGTGCTCTGTAAAATATCATACAGTTCAAATAGTTGGTGAATGACGTATGCAGAAGAAAAGTGCTTCTGACTCCACCACTTTGCCATGCACACACAGTGGTTATTCAGATGTATTACCATTAGAAAGATCATAATTATAAGATACAAATCTTGCCTTTGCTTGCCATGAATAATGGTTAAAAAAAAAACCAACAAACCAACCCACATTCAGAGACTGGCAATTTTTGATGATGTGCATAGTGATCCCTTAAGAACCAGAATTGAGTAAGATCTCCTCTTCTATCTTAAAGGTAATTTCCTGTGGTAAGACAACGAACTTTTCCCGAAAAGGCAAAACTTAATAGTCCTCACCACCTCAGGAGTTAATTTCCTGCAAGGAATTTTTCAGTGCTGATGACAACACTGGATTCTTTGAACCCAGGGAAGACATCATGCTTCACAGACTGGTGTTTTTTGGGTGTTTTGCCATCATTAAGGACACAAAACCTCACTTGTGAGGAACACGGCAGGACATTTTTAGCTCGAGGTTTGCTGTGTAGGATATTTGCAGACTGATTAAGTCTCTGAATAACTTGAAGTGGCAGAATGCCCTATGGTTTCCCTGCGAATGGGAAAAAGCCATGAAAAATTCTTTGTACAACTGCACGGCAAATGGTGGATCCTCAGCACATTGTCAAGTCTAATTCCTAATTGAGCACAAATGTTACTTCATTCCCAATCTCCTTTTTGTGAGGAACCTGATAGTTTGCTCTAATAAGAAAATATCCAGCAAAAGTTCTGGATGTAGTTCACTCTAGAAACTGCTCAACGAGGTATTATGAAGGAGTCTATGCATGACTTGGATGTATTCACCCTCTTCCAATGTACTCCAACACTATTCCAAGATTTGTACACTTACTATTTCAGGTACTTGAAACTAAAAAAACCCCAAACATACAACCAAAAATAATTATTTCTTAGAACCACAGGAGCAACATATGGGGCCTAAATGACACCCAAAGTCAAATATTGTGTATTGGGAAGTGGCATATCTACTCAAGGGAGGATGAGCAAGTATGGATGAAGGAGTAGAAGCTATCCTTACCTAGCGGAGATCGATGAATTTTGAAGTATCAACGTAGTAGGTGTGATTCTTTAGGTTTTACTTTGTCCTTCCATTTATTTATGTAGGAAATTAAAATTTGTAGAAATTACAAATGGTTCAGAGCAAGTTAATGGAATATGGTTAGTCACTACTGGCAACAACTGTGATTAGTCACTATAGGCTACCATTATAAAACTATGCACTATCATCAAAATAACTTCACTCTGAGTGTAAACTAAAGGTGATTTTTTTCCTTCTACTTTTCTTGCATGCTTCTCTTTATACTCTGATGTATTTAAATTGTGAAACTGCTTGACACAGGTTGTCATGAAGATCAGAGATATTAGCGGTTTGAAAAACAGTTAATAGACAATAATAAGTCTAGTAGTAGTTATTCAATGCGACAATTTGGATGCAACATCAGATTCAGGAAGGCCCTACCCTATTTTTTGCCAGAGACTAGGAGGTATATAGCTAAGTTGCACCTTTTTCATATTTTTTTCCCAGTGTGTGTACAGTATTTACCACTACCAGAAGGAGAACAATTCGATCACACACTGCACAGCAGTTCTTACGTTCTTATATAGACTACAACAACTCCTACTATGAAGTTTTCCTAATAAACCAATCAGTTCTACTTTTTTTTTTTTTCAGGTTTTGCTTCTGTAACTCCTAGTATTCCAGTCACAAATGGATTTTATATAAGTTATTTACATTTAGAGTAGCATGCAGTTCTTCAAGAGAGGAAACTGTCTCACTGACTCATAAATCAAGTAAAAAGTGAAAAAATCTCTATTTTGTAATGACGCTTGTAATAATCAGATTTTGACTGGTCAGATTTTGATTGTTGTTTTAACATCAGGAGCTGTTGATGCAGGGGTTTTGGGTTTGTTTTTTTTTTTAATGGCAACTACTATTTTGGTTTGGATTTGCCAGCTTAAAAATCACAAATCCATTTTCACAGTTCATATAAAGCTCACTGTACAATTTCTAGCACAGCAAGGAGAAACTCAGTAGATAAGTAGAGAAAATTATTTTGAAACCAAGTCAGCATTTTTAAGGAATTTGATTTATAAAATGCAATTTTTTTTGCCTTAGTAAATCCTTGAAAGTCATTATGGCACTTTTTTCTAGTTAACTTTCTTCACTATGCTTGGTGATGGAAATAGCTATTTACAATATTTAAAGTAGTTTTATAAATGCTATTTGAAAACCATAGTTACCTTTATTTCTCTGGTACTATTTTTGATTAACATTTTGGTACATAAGAAAATGTATTTTCACAAAAGCAAAACAGGATTATAGGAGCTAAGCCCAGTCTTGAATTCAAATCAGGAAAGTAAATATGAACAAAACAACAGTTCTGTTATGACTATACTGCAAAATAACCACCATTTTGTCTTAGAGGAAGCTAAAATACAAACTGTAGAGGAAGTCGTGATCTAAAGAAATTTTAAAAATGTGACTTTAACTTAATTTGGTGTTCTTTTCCATCCTGATTTTGGGGTCACAGCTTTTGAGAACATCCTAGAGAGATCCTAAGGCTGCTCTGAATGACACAGGCATGTATGGTGTTCAGGAGATGCCAGGTCTACCCAGATGTGCCTGTAGAGCGGTGGCACACACCCAACTGTTCCCACCAACAGCACTCGCCCCTAGAATGAGAAGATTAGAAAAAAGTTGGTACAAGAAATATTCAGTGTGATTTTACTGTTAAATTTGAGCCTAAAATCCTCTGTTGTGACAAATAATCACTGCATATGGGGTCTGATAACTCTTTACTGTATGAAAGTCCATGACTGCTCATGGCTGGAGGGACTATATTTTTCTCTGAATAATGGAAAACCAATGCACAAAGCCAGGGAGGACTAGCGATGTTAGCACTCTGGGAGTTGAATAGGCTATGTACTACTAATTTATTTAGCATTCAGACTAGAACGTAGCAAGGAGTCTTTTGTCACATCATTTTTTAGAGCCAGACACCAGAGAGATTGAAGTTAAACAAATTAAAAACCTGTTCATTGCCCCAGGCATGTTTTACTTTGTCATTTGGTTCAGTTCATTTCAGCATTCCACTTTTAATGGCTCACTTAGTTAAACTTGAACTTATGATTACTGTTACTAATTCTAATATAGGCCCATTTTGTGAGGGCTTCATTGCTGTTGCCTCAGGATAACAGCTGCTAATTTGTTTTATTACTATAATATATTTTATTTAGATTTTTCTCTTAAAAACCACTGGCTGTGGTGCTTGCATCATTGTTTTCTACTCTAACAGCCAGTTTGCAGCGTTGGCATAGCCTACAGGACACTCTGGACTGATGAGTCAGGTCTACAAAGGTGTCCTATTTATACCACAGGTTTGCTTCTTTTTTTGACAAAATAATTTCTTTTCCTCCTGTAAAATACAGACAGTAATACCTGCATATCCTGTTAGGGGCTTAGATGCCTGGTGATGAACAGTGGTATATAAGAGCAGCATATTTTCCACCAGAGATTATACATTGCTGTTTTATACCACTTGTACAATGGAGCAAATTCACTGTTCTCAGTACAGTTATTAAGGATTTTCATTGATGAACTCTAGTGTTAGAGGTCTATGGGACAAATTCAGTTCTTACTTGGATTTGTGTGATAATTACGAAGTATTGCACTGTTATCATGTTGCAGTTAACTGGATTATCTTGAAAATGTATAACTGATAGGTGAACCCAAATTTATGGCACAAGTTCAGAAGGCAATCTCAGTTCTGAACCACTTATTCTGGCACTTGTGTTTTTCTCTCATGCGCAGTATAAACAGATTACTCCCTGTTAGACTCCTGAAGCTTGGCTGCTTTGGCTGTGCTTAGCAAGCATAAAGGATTTACATTGCCCCAAAGGATCCTGAGGCAGCATAATAGTGAGTGCCCCACCACAATCCTTCCCAGAGCTGACAGCCTCCACCCCACCACAATTTCTCAGGCTGCAAAGAAAAGTTAAGACCTGCATTTTCTGATCCCTTTCTCAGACCAAAGAGATGATCTGGTCTGTATTTCCTATACTTATATCTGAGTACTGACATATAAACCATGTTTCATTTACCTACTATTTCCGTATTTGGAGCAGTGATTATAATAAAACCTAAACTGATTTAATTTCTATCATAAAAACAGCAGAAAAACACATGTATAGCATTGTTTCGAATTCACTGCACTTTATCTTAGAATCACATGATAAACTGATGGTCCAATTACTTTGTGATGAGTTATGCAAGTAGTTGCCTATTTTATCTAAAGATGTCCACTGAAGACTCCATGGTAATTGACAAAGAAAATGTGATTCAGAAAGCCGAGAGGATGAAGACTTTGCAACTCTGAACTTTATATTTGCAACTCAGGCTAGAAGAGAATGGTCTTCCTAAAATCACTTTCTGTTTATTGGACAAATATATGACCTTCTAAAACACCTGTATGAAGCACCTGACAACTACTCTGACCAGCACTCATGTTTTCACACAGAAAGCAGTGATCCAGTGGGCATTGTTCCCCAGAACACCATCACGAATAAAGCTTAATCTAACCTATGCAAAAGCTCAGGTTATATTCACAAAGAAGAGATGAAATACCAAAAACTCACAATGGCAAATAAATTAAGGCTAAGCAGAGTGAAATCTTGCAGACTATAATTTATGAACACAGAGAAAGCAAATTTTAAGTATAATGTCAAGGGGAAGCCTGGAAACTTAGGTACATGCCATAGGAACAGAGCACGCAAGAAATCTCCACTACCTTTTGGTTACCAAACCATCCAAAAACCTTTTAACTAAAGACAGTGATTGTATCAGTAATCCTGGTGTGCTGAATTTGTGGCTGCTCGTCTCCGACAGCTCTTTAAAGCCAAGTGGTTATGAACACTAGGCCACCTGCTTTAGGAAGTACTTTTGAGAAGCTGGGTCTTGGTGCAGTTTTGGGACAACTGAATTCATAATAAACTGCACCACTGACTTCTGATGAAGATAATCAGTATTGTTCACTATTTTTAACCTCAGTTTTTTATCAGTAAGAGCAAAAAGGGATCTTCCCTTCAAGCCAAGATGCAGGGGCTGGAGACTGAACCTGGAAGAACCGTTTGTCCATAAGATAAAGGAAGTAAAGACCATAGATGGCAGATAAGTACCTGATCTAAGGGAAAACACTGTCATAAAACCACTAAGGTACATATTTGTTATTGATACTTTTATACTGCAAGAGGAAAGAAATTTCCTTTGGTGCAGCCAAAAATGTCTAACTGGATAGTGCTGGGAGTTTGTGGAAAGCACTATATTTCATACTCATATGAAGGAGATGTAGTTTGAAGCTTCAGTAAATCCCTTCCAGTCTTACGTTCTTGTCACTGTTTCTACTTAGCATCACAGTGCTCCCTTTGAGTTTAGCTGCAATGCTAAGTAACTGAAAACCTCTCATTTTGAAAGAGGTTTTTCTGCTGTACAAATAACTTGTACTCATCAAACATCACTGAGAAATATCAAACATCTTTCTTCATAGATGAATATTAAAGGCATCATACATCTGTAGGAACTTCCATGCATATTGTAACACAGTGTCAACTTTAAGTACAATTTAAAACTTCACCTTTTAATCCCTCAGTGCAACCTCAAGTTTTGCTTTGAGATTCCAAGTCGTTGTCAAACATTGTCAAACCAGACACTCGCATGTCACCATGTAGACAGCTCCAAAGTTGGTGTTCCTTTATCATTCACGGAGAATTCAAAGTTGGGTGTTCCTACAATAAACAAAATTCTTTGTTTGAATCCAGGACACGGAGAGCAAAAAGATTCAGAAAGCAAACAAATGTAAAGGAAATATCATTTCATTAGCAAAAGACTAGGATAATATTTACTGCAGTTTTAAGAATAGGCCAAATGAGGAAGGCAGGACACACTATAAAGGGAGAAGTGGATGGCTAAGGAGGAACATCTGCAGCTTCCTTCTGAGGGCTGCTGTAGTTTAAACTAGATATTCTCAGCTTTGACCTTTGTTGACTGTTTACTTTAATGCACTTCCTTCCCTTCCTTCTATTTCTTCACCTGGGGTTCTTCACAGCTATTTATCTTCCCCTTTCATCCTTTCACTGCATCTACTTCCATCACTGCCTCTCTTTTCAACTATGTTCCTATCCCATTTCTTCAAACAAACAGTGACACAAGGAATTAGCAACATCTATACCATGCAGGCTTTTTTTACATTTTTTTTCTTCATTTTACGTCCCTAACTTTTCTCAAAGGGTTCTGAATAAGATGCAGTGCTGAATACACAATAAGCAAATTTCATCATGGAAAACAGCACTCAAATACATGTCTGCAATAATATCTGCATTTTGGTCTGTTGGTGTGTAAGTTTTTGGAAAAGCAGTAGTAATCTTCATATCCTAGTGAAAGAGGATAAAACAACTCTCTTCCTTGCTCCTCCAGGGAGCTGAAAGAATTTGTCACTGATAAGGAAGTCATTTAGAAGGCATTTCTAGGATATCAGTCAGGCTTATAAGCAGCACAGCAGGAGCAATATCAAGGAGACCAAAGTAATTAGCAAGCAAAAGTCAATTCCCTGGTGAGACTGAAAGATGTCTGAATTCTACTACTAGCTGGCCTATTCTGAAGTTTTGACTGAGTTTTGGCTGAATTTATTCCTGTTTAGAAAGGCCATCAAATATTGCACTTCTTAAAGGTGGTAGAAATACAAAGTATGTTTGGCAGTCATAGGCAATATATTTCAATTGATTCAGCAGTGCAACTCCTCCAACCTCTCAAGTAATTTAGTACCTGTATTTTGGAGAGTTTAGGGTCTCCAATCCTATTAAATCAATAGATGAATTAATTATAATGCCCTGAATGATCCTTAATATGGTGTATCTCCAGAAAACAGTAGGAATAGGCATGTATGGTCCTAAATAGATTTGGTTATCCTTCATACTCATTTAATCCTCTGCAAAATCTTCATTCAAAGTCTACTTCTCCAAACATTGCAGAATTTTTTATTAACTAGGTGGAAGTTTCTGTAAAAGTATATAATTTTATTTCCAAATGTTTCCTAACAATGCTTTTTGTTAGTAACATCTAAAATGCTTATACTGTTGAAGATGTTCCTGTATTTGTGATAATTTTTCATTTTTAATAACTGTTGAAATAAAAGTAATTTTTGAGCAATCAATGGGTTCCTTACCACAAAGATTAAAAAAAGTTGTCATTTTTTGTGTCTTGATTCAATTTGGTAATAATTTTCACCCACTAACATCTGCAACGCTCTCAGGTTGCCTAACTGATCTTCTACTGCTGGATTACTTGCAAATCCAATGACATAATACTATGCCTATAAATATGCCTTAAACAGCACTAGACATCAATGTTTAAGTGATTGAATCATGCTCATATCCAGCTTCCACAGAAAATGAGTACTTCTACAGGCATTTCCACAGGATGATTCATTCTATCTACATTAAATGTCATATTTTGGTCTGTGAGTAACTTCACCCATGCTGCCCTTCCTGGGCTGCCTAATTGTCTCCGTTAACCATAGAGCGATTTAGACTATAGACTTAATTTTTGGACAGGTAAAATCAGGTTAAATGAAATCTAAGCCCTTTCTGTCTGTCATACTGATTTTATTGGCATTCATTGTTTTAGGTTACAGGTTACAGTGAACTTGCACTCATTTCTCAGAGCTGAGCTGAAAATTAATATCATTTTCCTTTGGTAATCCTTCGCACTCAAAAAATAGTGGTTGAGGCCTTGTTATTGTATTCAGGACACGTCTTATCATACTGTAGAATACAAATTATTTTCAACTATTTCCAGGTGTCACGCAATTGTCATGGAAGATACATGACAATGTAATGAATTATGGCATTAATTATATCAATTATTTTCAGGGATTATGTCACTAAACTTCTAAGATATATGAAATGTTTTTTATGTTGTCACTCTATTTCATAATAAATAACAAAAAAACCCCCATCAGATAATATTTTTTTCATATGGAGACAAATTTGATCTTACCATGGATATGGTAACCCATGAGAAAATTTGCTATAGTCTCTTAAGCATGTCTGTCTTAGGATATGAGGACGTCTGATGTGAAAAATACTGTATTGAAATCAACCACTATAACTGGAGGGGAAAAAAGAAGTGCAACTGGTCTAGGAGGATATCCCTTTCCTGAGTTGTGTTCGTACTGTAGTTCCAGTTTGGTGCAGAGATGACCTACTTAGCTTTATGTGAGAGAGCTAAATAGTAATCCATCACACCAGAAAATTTGCTATACCCCCTATATCTTGCCAAGAAGCAAAGTAGATTAGCCTTAGTCCTAGTTCGATGTTGCACGGAAAGACTGTTTCCGTTATCCAAGCTAGCTCATTTAACACAAATGTAAGAATCTTTCCACTGTAGCTGTTCAAGTCTATTTTTTTAGTACTATCTGGAAGAGTTCTTTCTCCAGTGATTTCTCTGATATTTTTCTCTAAATAAACAAGATACTTATGATGTCTGCCTATATCAATCTGTCTGTAAGTATTGGTTAGATATCTGACATTTGCAGGCAGTAGAAATAAAGGTTTTTAAACCAGAGATGAAAAGATTATAGTTACCCCAATGGAGCTGTTCTATCTGGCATCACCTGTATCGCCAGGGGCTGCATAAGAAGTGCCTTGATGCATTTATTAGATGTTGTTTGTGTTAAGAATATATCTCTTGATACTGGATGTAAAAGGTTATCCTGCCTCATGTTAATGTGCAAATCTAAAACAATTTGTAAATACCTCACTTAGGCTGACAAATACGGTTGTTGACAATGATGCCGCTGGGGAAAGAAAAATACTGGGTTTATGTAAGGAATTCCTCACACAGAAAACAATCTGACACCAAAAACCCCCAACCAGCTCAGGGACATGAAAATGCCTCCAAAATATACTGCCCAGTGCTGAATTGTGTAAAATGATGTCTGTAGAACACTCAAGAAATGCTGCATAGTGAATGACTTTTAAAAAATCATCACCATAAACATGTCATGGGCTCTTTTCATCATTACTGCACAACATACCACAGTTTTGAAATGAAATGCGTTTTCAGATTTACACCTGAGAATGTGTAATATGGATAGATAAACACAAAGGAGAGAGTATGTCACTGACACAAAAAGGGTATTGCAAGGTTTAAAATGAAGCTGCTTACTCATAATTTGCCAGTAACACAGCTGAGCCACATTATGTTCATAAATAGCCCAAGGAAAAATCTCCCTTGTTAGGTACAAGTTCTGCTCAGTGTGTAACCAGTAGGATCAGCTAGGGTGCCACCTTGGCTCTGTCTTTTCTGTTATCCAAAAGAAAATAAAGAGACATTAAGAAAAAGGACTATACCAAATTCTTCAGTGGTGAAAAGTCCTTGTAGTCTGATACCAAACAGAAAGTATAAAGGGACAATCAGACTAAATACTAAAAATATTTATGAACATCAATGTAGAAATTAATATACTGCATATAACTATATATCTTATTGTGTTAATATGTAAGCAATACATCTTTATGAATACCAGCAGTATTACTAAACCAATTTTCTCTTCCCAGGCATTTTGTTTGTTTTAATTCACAGACACAGGCTAATGTCATGTTGTGCAATATTGTTGTACAAATCAATAGCCTTCTACTTAATACTGACAAAGTATAACATTACTTTACATAACTACCATGGGATGCTAGATCCCAGTTCTTCCAACTTGCTGTCTGTGAAAAGGCAAAATTTTCAGATTTTAATATAGAAGAAGAAGCAATGACTGTAAAAGCTATTTGCACTGACATAGAGCTTCTTTTCCACATTGATGATTCTTTCCTTCACATATCAGGTCTGTGGCCTAGATCAAGAAGGGACACATGGATTATGGTGCTATATACCACTGCCAGAGTGAAATCCACAATCCTCGGTCAGATTTCTCAGTTTTATATAAAGAAGTGAAAAATTGATGCCTCAATTTAAGCAGTTAATCCAATAGATCAGAGAAAATTGTCAAGCTAATTACACTAAAAGTGATGGATTCAGTTCATTTGCTTACAAGTAGGATCCAAGTACTATCTAGGATGTCCTACGATATATTGCCCCCCTTTCTCTTACCTTTGGGTCCAGAGAGAAACAAATCTCCCTGTTTTATTTTTTATCAAATGTCCCAGCATATGCCTTAAATAACCATAGCATCCCAAATGGCAACCCTGATGTGTACTTTTCTTTTCCACATTTCCAAAAGGATTATCCTTAAAAATATGACAATAAAAAAAAGAGATATTCAGCTTCTGTGCATTAAAAAACACTTTCTAGTTATTATCTGCAGCCATAAACATTAGAAGATGTCTCTTCTCCCTTTAAAGTGAAGATGAAAGTTGGGAAACTTGCATTATCTCTTGAATCTTGAAAGCATATCCTTAAGTAGTCATCAAAATAACTGCAAGAAAAAGCAGTAAAGAAGTGACATTAGCAGAAGGAGCTTTCCTAAATTATTTATTCAGGGATGTCTCTGAGATATCTCTCTTAGAACAAGCTTCAGATCAGTCAAAATGCTGTGTGAGTGTCTCCATCCATTCATTCATCCATTACCTGAAGCTCTTACAAAAATTGATATTGCCCCCCTCCCCCCCGACTTTTGACCCACAGACTAATTCTTGGAATAAAGCAAAAGAACTCACTTGACTAAAAAGACTCATAGTCCATACCTCCCTGGAGAGAGCTCTCCATAAACAGTGCATTAATCTCTTCTGGGGAAGAGGATTTTACTAGACAGATCTTTCCTATTTGATTCCATGATTCCACAATGTGACTTCCGTATAAATAAAAATCTCTTTCTTTGTCTCCTTTGATGGATTTTCAATAAAAAGTAAAACCAAAAGGGTTTTGGAGATGAGGAGAACTGGTTTAGTTGCTGTGTTTCCCATGTGATCTGAGAATACCAACTGGATCCATTATGAGACTTTGGCTGAGAAATATTTGAGATTGCAATTAGATATAAAAGGTAAGATATGACTGATCTTTTCAGTCTTTACTGATAAAAATGAGTCTGAACAGAGGCATCACATCCAGATACCTGGAAAGACCTGTTCCTTTTTATCTAGGTCACTCCGCTGGTTTTTCACAGATGGTTTGTTCACACCCAAGTCCAAATAATTTCTTTTAAGCATTTTGGACTTGCTACAAAAGATCAATCTGTCTGACAACTTTCTGGTGGTATAAGACTCACTATGCATATATAAAACAGTCTATGTTTGGCAACCTTACATATGTTGTTCATAATCATTTATTGCATGGCATTTTAATGAGCAGCATAGAAGCAATCATCAAGCATTAACTAAAAGGAAAGTCCAAAGAGGTCTTTAAAAGAAAACAATAGTGAAACTTTGAATTCCCAAAGGATTTTCAGAAGAAAAAGCCACAAACTCATTTTCTGCTTCCTAAGAAAAAGATAAAGGAAAATAAAGGGAAAAAAAAAAAAAGACCGTCTTTTCCCCTAAATCTCCAAATGTTGTATATTATTACAAATAACAAGTATAGTCTGTGGAAGGAAATAAAGCAGCCAAAAAGGGTGCACAGTGGTTCACTAAATTATTCATTTAATCATTATTGATCTTGGATGAATTAGCAAATAGTGTGCTCTGCACAAAGTTATTCATCTTTGATTTTAATCTTAGAGGAAGCTGGGCTACATTATATTAATGAAAACCACAACAAAACACAATAGGCAATTTCCTCACAAGATGTTTAACAACATAAATTAAGAAACTGGTTTTGTTCATAAAGTTCAATAACAAATATAAAAATTGTGGCATTTGCCATACTATCTAAAAAGATTTAGGAAGGTGGCGAAAGCATTTTAAAGAGAAGGTGTAACCTTCTGATTGTAACTTTACTAGAAGTCTTGAGGGTTCAATCCCTATTCTAGATTAACCATCACAGACATAGCACTGACTTCCATATTTCTGTCTAAAAGGAGCAAATATAATTTAATTTCCAGTATAGTACGGGTTTTTGTGATCAGAAGTCCAACAGTACCTGTGAATCATGTAGGGTTAAATAATAATAATAAAAAAAAGTATGTTATTAAAATTTCGAGTTAGAACATTTACACTGTGAGTGCCTCTGAGTGTTTGACTGAGAATGTATGGGGGAGAATACAGGTGGCAAAAAGTCCTCTTTCAGAAGCCACAAAAATAACCAAACCAAAACAAAACCAGCAAGCAGATAATATGACTTCTTGAATATTAGGTATGTCATCCAAATGCTGTTCAGGAATAAGGTAGAGGAATGTCTGTCACCCATGTAGGTTTATGCCTTCATAGGTGTGCACAAAACATGTATGAGATCAAGCACCTTTCAACATGCACACATGGAGGAAGCAGTGGGGAATGTGAAGCTTTCTAAAATAAAGTTAAAGTATTTGGCCCACTGGTGGGGTGGAATTGAAATGTTGAACATTATTGTACAGCACAGTGTCCTGCCTGACCTCCAAGTGCTAATTCAGTAAGTTTTATGGCTGCAGTACTTGTCATATCCATCCATCCTTTTCATGGGCCTCAGATACTCTAAAGAACCACAAAACCCATTTTACCTATATGGATAGAATATTAAAACCTACAAAATACAAAGAGCCACTTGCCCAAAATGTTCTGGTCACCTGGCTACAGCCAGGAGCACTCTTCATCCTAACTTTGAAAGCCGTGGTATTCTGCAGCACAAGATTTCTATAGTCATGGAAATAAAAAGAGAATAGGACTTCTGGAGTCTTTTTAGCTTAGTATTTGGGGCACTCAGCTAGAGAGAGTTCTTTGTATGTGATCTTGATACCAAGACAGTTCTGATTTTTATGTTAAATAATCATAAATCTGTTGACAAGAATCCTATCCCAAAAATAATTTCTCTTAGATGAATGCCCTAATTCCTATGTTACTAAGTCTGTCTCTGTCTTTCACTAGACAGAAGAGGAATCTTTCTTTCCTTTTCCACATAGTGGTAAAGATACAAGTAGTGAAAAACTAACGTCTTTTTACATCATAGCTGTTGGTGTCCCCCTAGATTATGGGCTTAATTCTCTCTGTCTCACTTCACTAAGTTAATGCTGTACTCTTCTCATCATTGTGTATAAGGTGGAAAAACCTTTAGACTTTGCTGTCAAAGCCAGTATTCATAGGGGGCTTCCAAGGAACATTAAAAAGAGACATGTATGGCCGTCTCAATTTCTTTTCTGTAAATTGCATCAAATTGGGTAGCTGCACAGATGATATCGACCCAGTCTAATTGCTCACCCTGAAGGAAAACCAGGCCAAGTACAGCATTGTGCACAGTGTGTGTCAGCAGTCTGCTGCACAGTGATCAGGCAAGCCCCGGCCAGCCCAACGGGGCACTGTACTCCTCGCTGCCTTATGATTCCTGATGAGAACGTCACAGTAAAAAAGGAGGGCTCCCAGGAATAACTCAGGACAGAAAACCAGTTTTAACTATGCTACACACAGAAAAACTCATTTCAGTTCAATTTAGACAGATTACCACCATTCCACTAAATTTTTTTTGAATATGTGAAACGCACATACTGTTCAGGTACATGAAGGATGTTCAAATCAGAAAACCATCTTAGAAATCACAGCACAAAAACGTATGAGTAATACAACATCCACAATTATAGTACAGCTGTGCAGAAGAAGCAGTGAGAGTTCTGATTTCACATGCAAAGAAGCTGTGAAAGGCTCATTAAAAGAGATCTCAGAGGCTGTTAGAAGACCTGTGCCCCCTTGACTGTTTGGTGCATAGTAGGAGAGCCCATCCACTCTTTCCACTGAAGTTGCCTATTAACAGTCTTCAATCCAGTAATGAAAAATGCTGACTGTATATTTTTGTTGCAGTTTATTCCCTTATGCAGTAGGACTGAGCAGATGTGTTCAGTACAGTATCTTTTGAGTACGAGGTAGAAGCAACACACGAACTATATGCGGGCCTCAGTAGTAAGTGTTCTGAGCTAAAATGCCTGTAACTCTCAGAAAAAAGCTGTTGCTCTATATCCCAGGTTTGGTACAGTTCTGGGAGTACAGCTGTGAAATGCATTGGGGTGGAAGGTGCTGTACAAGGGTAAACTAATAATATTGTGATATCTTTTATAACCAGGAGCTATAAATAACTGTTTTAACAAGAAAAAGCTTGCAAATTGATTGATTTCTCTTTGTGACCGCCCAAAGCTGATTACACAGACACTTTATAGGAAGAACAATAGAAGTTTCCGAGACAATCCAGCCTAGAGGCAGAGGAGGCGTGGGACACTTTCTGGTCTTCAGTGGCAGGAGCTGGATGGACTTTATCTTCAGGAGTGACATGAGACATTAGTTGATCTATTAGAACAATGAAAATCTACACTATGCTTCACAAAGTGTACACAGACTTCATTTTTAATCCATAAATAATAGGGTTTTGGTTCAAGCAAGTAATTAAAAATTATCTAAGTGAAAGTTATTTTCCAGAGACTTTCCATGACTCAAAATATACTCACCCTTAAATTTGTTGGATTTGAATGTTAACATCAAGCCACCAAAAACATTCACAAGTCATTAGCCCAAACAGTACATACATTTACCTTGCTTACTGTATAATTTGTGTATGCTATAGTGGGTTAGCATAATATTACACGGATGACTGGGGTTTTGCCTCTTGCCATAGCACACTGCTGCTACAGGAAATGGTATAAGGTTTGCTGTGGATTTACATCCAGTAATCAGAAAACTGCCACAGAAAATAGTACTGCAAGAAAAAAGGATGAAAATTTTGAGAAAGCGCTCTGTCATCGATTCAATACCACAACTCTTGTTCTAAGACTTGAGACACTCAGTGAAAGTCAAAAGTCAATGAAATAAGAAACTAGCCAACTACAACAGGTCTCCTTGTTTAATAAGACTTTCATAGCTTCTTTACATGTGAAATCAGAATTTTTGCTACTTCTGCAGTTGTAATATATTATTATCGTATTATACTAGGTAATATATTAAGCATAATACAGAATGGATTTTGTGTAGCTCATATTTTTTGTGCAAATTTTCATAACATTGGGGCACCTTCTGTATATTTGGAATTTGTTTATAAATTGATGTGCAGAATTAATTCAGAGCAGTTACAGGAAAACACTAGCTGGATGAATCAGTTTGCTGCTGATAGTTGGATTAACAGAAGAAAATTGCTCAGTGGGAAAACCAACTGATAATCTGAAGAAATTTAAAGAAAACCAAATGATTTATTTTTTATTAGTGAGCTGAAATTTCCTTACATACTCTATACCCACTTATTTTGGCATTATGCTAAATTTATTGCACTAATAATGTTTGCTTTCTTCGGTGATGGACTGCTAAACCAGAGCATCGGTGACTTGAATCATTTGCTGGCTTTTCCTGCAGTTCACAGGCACAGCTAGGTGGAGTGGTCCATGTGCCCTAACAAAAAACTCTTCTTCCTAAATGGGAGACCTTCGAGTGGTTATGAAGCATGGCTGGAAAATAAATGTGAGCAAAACTCTGAACAGTCTTATCAGCTGATAAGAAGAAAGCCCGAAAAGTCCACAAGAATAAATTCAATTTGAAAAATGACTGCACTGTAAATGCATAATATTGTTTTTAAGACTCAAAATAAATGTCAGAGGTGACTCAGTCACTCCATATCTCCCTATCTCTGCTGCTGCAGCTACACTGAGAGAGGCTGGATACTGAAATGTCAGGGGGAATATCAGGTAAGAAGTAGATACCCTATGTTTTGTTCAGCAGTTACCCTGCCTTTTTATTTCAAAGTTTCTAGTAAAGCACGTTCAGTTAGGATTAATGGACTTTTAAGTACTAATACATGGAATCCAAGATAAGCTGCATAAGGCCAGAGAAAGGTCTTTACCTCTAAAACTCAAAAGTCTGATGAACACTAACTACTCCCCTTGCTGCTGATCAGAGGAGAATGAAATTTGCCTTAAATGAGAAAAGCCTTTTTTTTTTTTTTTTCAACTGTATCAACCTGTGCTTGTGGTATGAACTCAGCTGAGTTAACCCCGCTGTGTCGCAGAGATGGAATGGCTGTTTGGTGACCTTCAGCAATGCTTCTGCCAAGGAGACTATAAGAAACTGATGTCTGGGTATCTGTTCCCGAAGTGGTTCTCTAAAAATCCACATTATGGACTGATTGATCCCCTGGAAGGGACACACTCTGCTCACCCACAACCATGCCCGCACACTGCTATATAAATAGTGCTCAGAGATTTTAATCTCTGTTCAGTGTTTCTCTTCCCAAAAGCTAGATATTGATTAGTGTTAAAATACATACACATGCTTTACTTTAGGAAATTTTAAACCAATACTTCATTATTGGTGATAATATTTTCTTCTGGAAAAAAAATCTAAGCATTTTTTTCAACTTCGGTAAAAGCAGATGTCTTTTAGAGCATACAACAAATCCTGTAAATGGCAATGTTGAAAAATACTTTTCTGATGATACTTCACAATCTCATTGTCAGTTCCCTGAAAGTGGTTATATCTTGTTTAATGCATTGTAGAATAACTTTCTCAGAGGAAAGTGCTTGTCACTAAAGTGGCTGTCACAAAAAGA
The DNA here is from genome assembly GCA_013400135.1 of Rhinoptilus africanus. Lineage (NCBI taxonomy): Eukaryota > Metazoa > Chordata > Aves > Charadriiformes > Glareolidae > Rhinoptilus > Rhinoptilus africanus. The sequence continues at coordinate 146,062 of VXBO01010986.1, read as the reverse complement.
TGAAATTTTGCTGCGTTGCAGGATAATGTCCTTCTGCTGGACCTTATAATGAGAATAGCTAACACATTACAAAGAAAAAAAACCCAGCAAGTTAAAATAATGCAACTCTACAGGGGTTTTTTTCCAAGAACATCAGCAATTCCCATTAATTTTAGTAGGCATCAATGCCTTTCAGATCTTCAGTGCCAATGAGAGGGCAGATTCCCCAAGTGATAAGAGTTGGATTTTTTCCAGAAAAATCAATGGATGTATTCTATCTGCATCAAGTCAGGATAAAACATTTGAGATATGTGCTAATTTAATTGTCATAAGAGATATATTTCATGCTTTTGACTTTGAGATTAAAATTAAATCAACCTTGGAGGAATTATATTGTCTATATGACCACATATTGCCACATACTAGTTTTGCTTTTTTCTTATGACAATGAGTATGTACCTGCAGCATTATTAGTTTAACACCTTTTATTTTTAGACAGCTCTTGCTGGTGACAGCAATCTATGCCTGTGCTTATATTGACTCTCCCACTCACAGCACTGCAGAACTACAAAATGATCCTCTGCACTATAGTATTTTACCTCTGAGGTAAAGGATGTCGGACACAGCAGACAGAAGTATGGCTTTTGTTAGTTGTGACAGAAAGGCATTTTCTGTACAGTGTAAGCACATAACCTACTCAAACTACCTATAAAGCAGAGTGATGACTAGAATTAGAGCTAATTTCCATTGAGCTTTATGCATAAAATTGGTCTGAGATTACAAACATCACGCCTTTTCCTGTATGTTATGTCTGTGTTCAGCTGCTCCTGGGAATTCCCTTGAGGAATACTCTAGCTACATCCAGGCAGCAAAGTGGGTGTGTACACTATGTCAGTCAGCTTTTGTAGAAATTTCCCTCTGTCCTGTGGAATATTTTGACAGTATTTCATGTAAGGCACATCAGAAGAAAGGGTAAGAGGTTAAATACAAACTTGGCCACTTAAGAGATTGGTCCAAAATCAAAAGAATTAAATTAACAAAGAAAACACAAAAAGCTTTCCACTAGGAAGGCGAAACAAAATATACAAATACAAAACAGAAAAGGCTATATAATAGAGAAAAAAAGGATCTGAGCCTTAAAGCAGATAGGTAGCAAAATAACAGTCAATGTTAAAATGTTAATGCCAAAAGAAAAAAAATAAAAACTCATTCTAAAGGGGTCTAAAAATCTAGTACTGGGGTAGGATGCGAAAAAGGTAACATCTATTCTTTAGTAACTCATTAGACAACTATTAAAATATGTGTCTAATTCTAGCAACTTTAAAAAAAACCATGTAAATAAATCATACATCCTGGATGAAAGAAACACATAAGACTTGTGGAGAATACATCTTGCTAGAAAAATCCAAAAGGTTTTTTTTTTTTTTGTTTTCTTTACTAAATGCAGAAACAAACCCAACAAACAACTTGGAAACAGGGATAGCTACCTAGTATGTAAAAAGCAGGAGTAAGTCATTCTTTGCATATGCTGGGGAAGGAATTGGTCTAAGTTCAATAAGGTATCATTCTTATTAGAAAAAAGCTTTTGGTTAGGTTTCAGAGACCATGGATCAAGCAACCTGGAGTTAGCTTCCCTGAACCATTTCAAGACTAGTATTTGTCCTGAATGTTATAGGTATACTTAGCAGGATTCATAATTTCTCAGGGGTTTTCTAGCTCCTTTTTAGCCATACAAGACATATGACTTAACGTGCTTTTTTATGTGGCATAAATCTAAATTGTTAATTTAAAGTACCTTGCCTTCTTTGCAAAAAGGAAGAGAGAAAGCACGCCAGGAGGGTAAAAACGGAATAGCAATCAGTTCTGAGTGAGTTTGTACCTCATTTGCTCCTTCTGAACTACATCAAGCATAAACCCAGTGCAGCTGAATGGATCTAACCCCAAATGAATGACCGACAAAATTGAAAACTTCATTTAAGTGGTATTGGTCATAACGAAACAGTTAGCTCAAAACACATGACTTTGACATGACCCCCATTCCATAGCTGTTTCCTAGTTTCTAATACTAAGTATATATTATGGGATGTGTATGTAGAAAAAAAGCATGCAGGGATGAGAGATAAAATTACACCAGCAACAAAGGGATTGCAAAATAATTACAATGTGCTTCTCTTGCTGCTACTGCTGTGAAGTGTCTGAATTGTACAAATCAAAACCTGAACTATTATCAGATGTGAATAGGAGGCATAATTTCAGTCAATAAGACACTGAAATAATGTCTATGAGATGATTGAACATTGCAATTATGGAAACCATACAGAGGGTGGAAATCTCAGAGGATAAGCTCAAGAGTGCAGCAGAGTTGTTCACAAGTCCATAGTTTTGAATCTCAAGATCTAATCCCTTCTTTTATAGCAATTTGATTTTAACCTGGTAAGCTTCAAGTGAAAACCATAGCTGGACAATGCCAAAACAACAACAACAAAAAAAACCAACAAACCAACCAACAAACAAACACATAAGACTATGAAACTGAAACTGTTGATTATCCCTGACCTCCAGCCCAAACCGCCTGAATAGACTGAGATCTTTCCTGCAGCTGAATACAATTAACCTTGAAAAAGTATCACTAACCAAAATAATGGTAGAAATATATTCAGATATGCCAATGTCAAAACTAGACATCTCACTACTTCAGACTGTTCCAAACATTGTTATGAATCTAGTCTACATTGCTCAGCATGATTGGCTTTGAGGCTCCCTCTCCGTCCTCTGAATGTAGAGCATTACTGACACGAACAAACACTGGCTTTGCTGGGCACCTCTATCACCCATCAAGACTAAAAACATTTTTCAGAAGATGATGCAAGGATTATTGATCCCGCATAGTTCTTCATGGTGAACGCTTGTCGTGGGTGAGACAGAATGAATGACAACCTGTATGGATTTGAATACTGGGATTTAAGACCTTCCAAGCTTAAGGCTTTTAATATTCTTGATTATTTCACACAATCAGACACTTTCCAAAGCCACATTAACTCATGTCTTTATTTCCCATTGCTGGGAAAGTTGTCAGAGTTATGTCATCTGTGTGCTGTGAAGCTGTCCACAGGTGTGGATCTCAGGCATCATAGCGTGTTTGTTGGTGCATTTCTAGGTCATGTTCTGAATCTTCTCCCCACTTTCTAAACTAATTTTCTCCATTTGAACACACTGTTTGCAGAAACAGTACATGTGATCAGTCTCCTAACTGGTGGTCCTGCCTCATGTCTCTTGCTAACTAAATGATTTAGAATGCACCACTTTTTTTAGAGTACAGTTGTTATCAAAATTTACAACCAGCCTGTATCAGTTGTAGGTAGCAGGCAGCATAGTTATGCGTGGGTGTTCAAACATTCAGTTTCAGACTTGTATACACACACAATCACAATTATCTGCCACCCATCAGCATTCATTATCTAAAGTATTTTTCACCTACCCCAAATCTCCAGCCTGATTCCCTTCACCTTTTGAGTGCCTGGGGTCTTTCAACACCTTGAATTGCATTTTCTTCCCAGGGAAAATCCAGAGTGGAACAGGGTCCCTGCTCTCACTCCAGAGCAGAGGCTGGGCTCGCTCACTGCATACCTTAATACAGACTCACCACTTGCTCCTAATCACTCTCCAAGTTTTCTTTCCCATTGGTTGTGCAGGGTGACTGTGGAAATGAACTTTGCTAGACTTAAGTTAATTTCTGTGAATGCTCTTTCACACAGTCATTTACACTATGACCTCAATGAAACAATCCTGACAAAAATTCATTTATGATTCTTTAGGCTTCTATGATTTTTGTTAAATCTCAGGTTAAGTCTGTTTCAAAAATGAGGGTCCTATAGTGCCTAAGCACTTCTGAAAAGGTTACAAGTCAACACCATTTAAAGGCCTGCACAGAAACAATCCCATGTAAATATGTCCATACACATTGAGGCTTACAAAACCAAATATTAAATACTTGCAAATTAGCCTTAATTACTGCATGATTGTGCATCTTCCCCTTCAAAGTGGTATTTCAGTTCCTTGTATGTTCCTCCCCAACAGCAGGAATACTAAGAAATTCTTCATATGGATGTATTTCCAGGCTATCTGATCTTATTTGGATTTACTATTCAACCCTGAAAGAGATTTATTTTTCACTCTGCAAACTTGATGGCAGGTGCACAAGAAGTTGAATTTATGCAAGAACATTTGCCTTGCAATTAAAGGTAAATTCTGTGTGTGATCTGTCCAGGGTTTTCTCATGTTTTAATGTGCCTTGACCTGCTCATGTCTTGTAATGTCTGCAGGCACCCCTGGGAAACTGCAGAGAGCTCTGGCAGGCTGCTGTTCTCTGATAAAAGGCAGCAAGAGAACATTCAATTTCAAAGGGTTGTTTCTAAAGGACAGTGCTTGTTGTAAGGTGGCTACAAGACAACTATAACTATTTTTGATGGATCAAATTTTGCTGTCAGTTACAGTCCTGCAATGGCAAGAACAGCTGAGATTTGCACCTGTGCAACTGATAGGAAAATCAACTTTTTATGTATTAAGGCAGTAGAAGATATTTCTATTACAGATTTTCTTCTTTTTTTCTCTTAATATTTTTTCCCTTTTCAACCTCTTATCCTCCAGTTTCTTGAACTTGAAGCTGTTACTTCTCAAGCTCGAAATTCCACCATCTATATATGTCCAACATCATACCTCTTGAGCCCGTGTTGTATGTATCAGAGTGCATCAAGGATGTATCTCTGCCTATCTGGTTTGATAATATTGATGTTCTCCTGTTCCTTAATAAATGATTTCCCAAGTGTGAGAAAAATAGAGAGCTGTCCAAAGTGGATTTTAAAGAATTAATTTATTTTTGGGAAAAGCTAACAAAAATTTTTGGGAACTGCAATATTTTTATTAAGCAATATTTTAGATAGTATTTTAAGCACTTTAACCATTCAGATACTGAAGCCCACTATATCCATATGCTGCTTTTACACTTGTCAAAAAAGTCAAAAGTCATAGAAATCACTGATATGACAACTATGCATTTTAAAAGCAGTGGCTGTGTTGCCAGTGTTCTGTCACTGCACCTGGTAACACAGACCAGACCCTCCAGTATCCACAGCTATTCCTCTCTGCTTCTTGTATTCATAGAATCATAAAATCATAAAATGGTTTAAGGTGGAAGGAACGTGAAAGACCATCTTGTTGAACCACGCTGCCGTGTGCAGGGACACCTTCCACCAGATCAGGTTACTCAAAGCCCCATCCAACCTGGCCTTGAACACTTCCAGGGATGGGACATTCACAACTTCTCTGGACAATGTGTTCCAGTGTCTCATGACCCCCACAGTAAAGAATTTCTCCTTATATCTAATCTAAATTTACCCTCTTTTAGTTTAAAATGCTTACCCCTTGTCTTATCACTACACTCCCCATCTTTCCTGTAGGCTCCCTTTAAACATGGGAAGGTGGCTATTGGTTCTCCCTGGAGTCTTGTCTTCTCGAGGCTGAAAAACCGCAACTCTCTCAGCCTGTCTTCATAGGGTTCCAGTCCTGTGATCATCTTCACAGCCCTCCTTTGGACTCGCTTCAACAGGTTCATGTCCTTCTTATGTTGGAGGATCCAGAGCTGGACACGGTGCTCCAAGTGGGGTCTCACAAGAGCAGAGTAGAGGGGAAGAATCACCTCCCTCGACCTTCTGGCCACACTTCTTTTGATGCAGCCCAGGGTGCAGTTCCCTTTCTGGGTTGCAAGCACACATTGACAGCTCACATTGAGCTTCTCATCAACAAATACCCCCAGACCCTTCTCCTCAGGGCTGCTCTCAGTCCTTTCATCCACCAGCTTGTATTTGTGCTTGGGAATGCCCCGACCCAGGTGAGGTCCTTGCTCTTGGCCTTGTTGAACTTCATGATGTTTGGACAGGCCTACCTCTCAAGCTGTCCAGGTCCCTCTGAATGGCATGCCTTCCCTCCAGTGTGGAGGGGTGCAGCACACCGTTTGGTATTGTCTGCAAACTTGCTAAGGGTGCACTCAATCCCACTCTCCATGTTGCCAATAAAGTTGTTAAACAGCATCAGTCACAATATCGACCCCTGAGAAATGCCACTCATCACTGGTCACCACTTGGATATCAAGCCGTTGACGACAACTCTTTGAGTGCGGCCATCCACACAATTCCTTATCCACCAAGTGGTCTATCCATCAAACCCATTAAATCTATGTCTCTCCAATTTACAGACAAGGTTGTCATGCAGGACAGTGTCAAATGCTTTGCACAAGTCCAGGTGGATGACATCATTTGCTCCTCCCTTATCCAACAATGGTGTAACCCTGTTGTGCAAGGCTGCCAAATTTGTCAGGCACAACTTGCCTTTACTGAAGCCATGGAATCAATCACCTCCTTATTTTCCATGTGCCTTAGCAGAGTTTCCAGGAGGATCTGCTCTGTGATCTTTTCAGGCACAGAGGTGAAACTGTTCATCTTGTAGTTACTCCGATCTTCCTTTTTTCCCTTTTTAAAAATGAGGGTCCCATTTTTCCAGTCAGTGGGAACTTCACTATACTGCTAGTGACCCACGAATGAATCTCATTAGTTTCATGGAACTGTGCGCCTTCAGGTTCCTTAGTTGGTCTCAAACCTGGCCTTCTCCTACAGTGAGTGGTTCCTCATTCTCCCAAGTCTCTTTGTGACTTTGGCAGTGTGGCTGGAGCACTTGTCAGTAAAGACCAAGGCAAAAAAAGTCATTGGGTACCTCAGCCCTTTCCACATCCCAGCTCATCAAGTCTCTCATTTCCTTCTGGAGAGGGAGCAAAATTTCTCTAGTTCTTCCTTTTATCATTGATGTACCTATAAAGCTTTTCTTCAAGGGGCAACCTCTTGATGTCCCTGGCCAGATTTAACTCTATCAGATCTTTAGCTTTCTTAACCTGATCCCTGGCTGCTCAGACAATTTCTCTCTATTCCTCACAGGATACCTGACTTTGTTCCACTCTCTGTAGGCTTCCTTTGTGTGTTTGAGTTTGTCCAAGAGCTCCTTGTTCATCCATGCAGGCCTCCTGGCAGTTTTGCATCACTTGTTGGGATGCATCACTCCACAAGTTCTCGGTCTGCTCCTCATCCATCCCCAGACAGAGGTCCATGTGCTCCAGCAGTTCATTGACATAGAGGATGACAGCCGTTCCTGTTCACCTCTTCTTTTTTGTCTCAGAACTCCTCGAGGAGGAATTTATTGGTATATGTAAGCTTAGTATGCCCAGTGGAACACAACTTCTTAGCTAGTAGCCTCAATATGTTGCTACAAATGCAGAGAAATTAGATGTTAAAATAGCAGTAGTAGTAACCTATTCCTACATATATTCTTCATATGAGACAGGCATCACAGGACAGTAAGGTCTGCTGTACTAAGACACTAAGGTCATCTAGATTATATGTGTTTGTAAGAGAAGTTTCACTGAACTGTGAATGTATTCACTATAATTATATAGGCACCTAATTGCCTCTTTCTGGAATTGTACCTAGAAGCTATCTGGAAAGCAACTACACTGTACCTGTAGTTTTTCACATTACGATATCCCCAAACTGAGCATACCAATTGTAAGTGATTTTAAATGAATGAAGTATAATATTCTGAGTTTATTTTTAGAGCATATATGAAGTGGAATGAGCTTGGAATAGCTCCAGGCATATTCAGGGTAGGACAATCGGAATGTGTTCAAACGAGGCCCCCATATCCAGAGGGACACAATTAGCAGGCTGAGCCAGGTATAGATGTTGCTATTAGCACATTATGCTATTACACCATGAATTCTCCCATTGAGCCTTGCTGCCACTAAGGGAACATGCTTTCTAAATGGCTATAAATATACATGAATTTTTATGCTGGCTAAGGTCATAAGTGGAAGCACAGTTTTCTTTCAGTACATTAATGTGCACAAAGTTTCTTCCAATTTCTTTATTATTTTTGCATTCTTATTTGCAACTTTAGACTGTTCTGCTGAAAAGTTTTCAGGATACCAGTCTAGACCTGTCTTCAGTGAAACCAACTGGATGCAGTAGAAATTCAATTAGAATGCAAAAGGCATTCTACCATTTTTGTCCTTGATTTTCCTGTATTTATCATCCTTATATTATTTTCGGCATTGCTTTTCTGTTATGAGCCAGAAACAAATCACTATTTGTTTGCCAACTATTAATGAAATAAAAGCAATATCAATTAAGAACTTATAACATAAAACTTATGCTTGGTGAGCATACCAAAACTACAATAAAAGCATACAGTTGCCAAATAAATTTTTAATTTGCTACAGTGACGTACCTAAACTTTATTGATAAAACCAGAAACTTCTCTGCAGAGTAAGGCTGGAAAATGTATATGTCTATAATTAATTGTTCAGAAATATCCAAACCACTCATCAAAAAGAAATAGGACTTTCGTCTCTGGGTGTGGAGTGATTCCATGCGCGGCAAGGTCATTTAAGTAGGCCCAGATCTTAGTGTAAATGTGTTGAGAACAGTATACAACAAATACTAATCGTAATAAGGCCACTTGGCAAAAATTATTGCCTGTATGTTGCAAATTAAAGTCTTTCCTGGGAGCCATACGAAATATATACTGACAGTAAATAGATGTAATTCTTCAGTTCCTTGCTTGGAACCAGCCAGTGCTTATGTTCACACAGAGAGAAAAAAATACCCATAGCAGCTAATCAATGTTGAAGCTTATAAAGTGGCCTGTCAGTCTTGCAGGTGCAGAGGGATATTAGTGAGGCTCTGCTCCTACTGAGACCCCAGAAGCAATTGGGCATTTTGCTCCTTTCTCTGTCCAGCAATGTAGAAGTAATTAGTTCTGTGCTTGAAACAGGGAGGGTTTTTTCCAGGGATGACCCTGAGCTGAGCGGAGGAGAGCTGAGCAGACACCGCATTGACATTCTGAGATGCTGCGTGGGTGTTGCAAGCACTTTCTCTCCTGCTATCCCAGGCAGCTGGACTGACACCAGCGAAGGGAATGCCTTCATCTCTGCAACCTTAAAGTTTCTTATGGGTGCAGGCTACTTCCTGCAGATGGGTGCAGACTACTTCCTGTAGATTTATCTTTAAAAACACTGTAATCCCTGTCCATTTTTGGCTTCAGTTGATAGTCTAAAAAAAATTGGTCTATGTCTGCCGGTACTTACCTTCCCTGCCACTACCTTCTTCAAACACATTTTTCTTTCGGAGTCTGAGACAGTGACATTTTTCACCTTGGCCTTGATGTGAGTCTTCACACATCCGATTTCCACTATTCACCATCTGCCGTTCTTTTTAGATCACCCCTCTCTTCCTATACCACCCTGGGATGCATTCTGAAAATTAATAAATTCACACGACCCAAACCACCCAAGTCCGTGTGTCAGGGTCAGAGTCAATGTGTCTGCTATAAGTTAGACAGTGGACAGGCCTGAATGCAAGTCCTCTGCGTCAGTGCATTGACTGGCAAAAAAATCATCCTTTGGCTTTGTGACAATGGTCAGGCTTGATTGGGACATAGAACTTCTGGAGATGCTTCACTGATGCATATCCTGGTATATATAGATGTCTGATATTAATATCTAAGAGTATCTGAGTACCAAAATACTTCTTAATGCATATAAGCTGTGGGATTCTCTTCAGCATTGTATGCTTACTTGCCCAAGCAGCCTTCACGCTGACATGTGTGGATCTTTTTTTTCTGCATGTTTTCTATAGCCTGTCTTGGAAAACTTTTCTAACTCAGGACTGATACTTCCAGGGAAGTAGAAGATTGATGAATTTAATGATTTTGCTTATTTTCATATTTATTTGTGCAATTAGTACTGATTCATGCAGATAAAGTTCTGGATTTGGCAGTACATGTTCATTGAACCTGATATTTATTGAAGAGAACATGCATAACTCAAGAAAGGTATTTTCCTTAATCCTTTTAAATTTATTTCAAAAATCAATACTTCCTTCCACCTCATGTCTATTTTAATCTATATCTATATCTATTATTTTAGTCCTCAATAATACAGGATGAAAAAGTAAATTTCATGAGTGTGCTTTGATGGTGGCAAAGGCACAAGATTAAATACATTCCTACATATAGAGTAAACAGCTTTTATATAGAACATGGAAACTCTGAAGGAGGAAGGTGATGTGGCTAGTTCAATGAGTTATTTATGTTTTGAAGTATCCTCTGAAATACTTGAAGTAGTGTGGCTTTAATGATCCATGTGCAATCAGTAGCTTTTGCTTTGTTGAATATTTTCTCCAGGGTAAACTGAGTCATTAATATTAATTAGGAATTGAGTAGCCTATTACAGGGTTGAGTAGGAAGTGAGGTAAAAAACCCACCTGTTTGGAAGCAAAATATCTGTTCATACACAGTGAGGGAGTTTGAGGTCATTAAAACCTGTGGGCTGGGATTAGTGGGCTCCATGGATGTGCATTATTAATGAATATACCTAGCTCACTCAATTGCAATTTCTGAATAATCATAAACGAAGTAACTGTAAATAGAATAATTCAGCATGAGGTAAACAACTGGATTTTAATTTCCAGTGAATGGAAATTGTACCAGTAGATGGTAGATGGATTTAAATTTAAATTATATACAGAATTAGGTAAGGATAAATATAAATCAGTCGAAGATTGATTGCATTTCCTTTTTTTAAATCTACCTGACACTTGCTTCATTCCCTGAGAAGCATTTCCCTAAGGAATTGACCTCATGTACCTCATCTTTTCCAGATTTTTCTACTTTTACAGATTTCATTATGAAAACTGAAAATTTGTACAGTGTCTCTCTTCCTTAGTTTGATAATTGGTGATGTAAAATTGCGGGAAACAAAATCTTGAATAGCTACTCATTAAGTAAACACCATCCATTCCATGTGAGAAATAATATGAGTGTGTGGGGAAATTGTGTAAATGCATAGATTTCATGTAATACTTAATACATATGCATAAGGGGGCAAATTACAGTAACTTTTGAACGATTCTATTTGGCATCTTTATACTTCTCTTGCTCTTTCTTAAAACATTACGTCTGTTAGCTATTCATGGGTAGTGTTTTCTTCAGGAGCATTGCTGTTGTTTATTTATAAGTCACCATATTCTATCTGATTGCCCTATTTGTTAGCTTCAATTTCATATGTTTGTATATTATTGCTTGGACAGCTTGGGGCCAAGGAGCCAGTTAAGGCCCAAATCCAATCTGTTTCATTGCTAAACCACTGCATTTTAATAGAGCATATTCTCTAGAAGCTAGGACAGGACTGTGGTTAAACCTATGCTGCCATAGTATGAATCAAGATGTCAACCTCTGAGGTCCAATACAGGAAAATAACCCAAGCTGTCTAGGGATATCCAATGCTCAAGTAAGCTACCTTGCGTAGTGTCTGCAGTAGCTCATTGGATGTGGAAATTTCCTGCAGCCACAGGATTAATTAGGGATCCTCCTTGCATCTGAACCTGCTACCTTTCTTCACCTGCTACCTTTCTTCACCTGCTACAATACCACTGAAGTTCAAATGTCTTCATGTACCATCTGCTGTGAAATAGATGAAAAAACCTTCGGTGCCGGGGAAGATTATGGAACAGATCAACTTGAGTGCCATCGTGTGGCACATACAGCACAACCAGGTGATGAGGCTCAGTCTGCATGGGTTTATGAAAGGTAAGTCCTGCTTGACTAACCTTCTGTGACAAGGTGACCTGCTTAGTGGATGAGGGAAAGGCTTTGGATGTTGTCTACCTAGACTTTAGTAAAGCCTTTGACACCCTTTCCCACAGCATTTTCCTGGAGAAACTGGCTGCTCATGGCTTGGATGAGTGTACACTTTGCTGGGTAAAAAAATAGCTGGATGGGTGGGTTCAAAGAGTTTTGGTAATTGGAATTAAATTCAGTTGGAGGCCAGTCACAAGTGGTGTTCCCCAGGGGTCAGTATTGTGACCAGTTCTCTTTAATATCTTTATCAATAATCTGGACAAAGGGGTCAAGTACACCCTCAGTAATTTTGCAGATGACACCAAGTTGGGTGGGAGTGTTGATCTGCTTGAGGTTAGGAAGGCTGTAAAGAAAGGATCTGGACAGGTTGGATCGATGGGCTGAAGCCAATGGCATGAGATTCAACAAGGCCAAGTGCCAGGTCCTGCACTTCAGTCACAACAACCCCATGCAGTGCTACAGGCTTGGGAAAGAGTAGTTGGAAAGTTGCCTGGTGGAATAGGACCTGGGGACATTGGTTAACAGGCAGCTTAATACGAGCGAGCAGTGTGCCCAGGTGGCCAAGAAAGCCAAAAGCATCCTGGCTTGTATTAGAAATAGCATGGCCAGCAGGAGTAGGGAAGTGATTGTCCCCCTGTACTCAGCACTGGCGAGGCCACACCTTGAGTACTGGGTTTGGTTTTGGGCCCATCATTACAGGAAAGACACTGAGGTACTGGAGTGGGTCCAGAGAAGACCAATAAAGCTGGTGAGGGGTCTAGAGCAATAGTCTTATGAGGAACGGCTGAGGGAACTGGGATTGCTTAGCCTGCAGAAAAGGAGGCTGAACGGAGACCTTATTGCTCTCTACAAATACCTGAAAGGAGCTTGTAGCGAGGTGGGGACCGGTCTCTTTTCCCAAGTAATATGCAATATGACAAGAATGGCCTCAAGCTGCACCAGGGCAGGTTTAGATTGGATATATGGAAAAATTTATTCACTGAAAGGGCTGTCACGCATTGGAACAGGCTGCCCAAGTAATTGGTTGTGTGGCAATCTCTGGAGTTATGTAAACGATGTGTAGATATGGCACTTAGGCACATGACTTAGTAGTGGACTTGTCAATGCTAGGTTAAAAGTTGTACTTGATAATCTTAAAGGTCTTTTCCAGCCTAAACAATTATATGATTCTATAACTGTCTTCACTGTACCTAATCTCTAATTGCTTGATTTTTCTTCTTTACCAATAAATATCAGTAAAGTACATATCTAGTGATCTCTATAGTGAGCTCTGAATGATGACATAGCCGATGACTGATATTTCTAATGGCAAGAAGTCAAGCATACCTCATCTACACTGGTTTTCTTCTGAATGAAAAAACAAAGAATACTACTATTTTCCAGATAAAAAGGGAGCAATTTCAGCAATGGTAGTTGGTTGCTATTGCATTCCACATTTCATCAAATAATCTCCAAGGCAATAATAAATATTAATTATTAAATTTAAATAAAACAACCTGAGTTGTATGAGACAGAAGACATTCAAGATTTTTATCACCTTCCTTCAAATAATACACCTTTCAAGGAACCTAAAAATTATAGGATTTGTTTTTAATTAGAAGCTGCAATGTGAATTGATAGTCTCAGAGAAATGTGATCTACAGTTTTTATTTGTCCAGTTTGGGTATTTTGACATGAACCATAAAGTGCCATAGGAGCTTTGGAAGTTATAATATAAAGCCTTGTTTTACATCCCATCTGAAAAGCAGCTGATCCACCACATAACTAGCATGGTTTACATTTTACTTTATGTGACAGCCAAGTCTTCCTAAGTTTGTGTGATCAGAAAAAAGTAGCATAAGACTATTTAATGCAGTGATACAACAGTTAGATAGAACTAGAATTGGTGCTCTATAATTTATTAAATTATACACATTTTATTGGAGTGTCAAAACTGGCACTTCTCATTTTCAGAGCTTCTGTATTATAATTTAGCCACCATTTTTTACTATATGCAGTGTTCCTCAGTCTGGTAATAGACTAAGTGTGGCACAACATAAGCAGTATAGGTAGAATAAGGGGAAAACAATGTGTATAGTGGATATGGTTATATGTAAAGCTATCTGCATAATAAAGTATAGATATTTACAGGATTATATATAATTACATATGTACTGATAATTACAATACCCAAAAACTTGTGCTATAATTAGCTCAAACAGATAAATTATATGTTCATGTATATGTAGTAGGAACACATGGAGTAAATCAGAACCATGTGTCTCATGCTCCCTGTCAGAGAGGTCAGGGGAGGAGGATTTGACTAACACTTTTTTGCTTATTTTCATGCCCAGTGCACACCATTGAATGAGTATCACATTTCCCTAGAATTACCAAGTATTATAATTTAGTAGAATTGATATAACAGCAGCAGGTCACCAAAATATTGCTAGTAGACTTATGGCCAAGTAAATTGGTGTCAAAGATTCAGGCACAGGACATCATAGCGTATCTTTTACATACTAACTATGGCTTTTAAGATTTCCTTGAGGTAAAATATAGCCAAGGGGTTATACAGCCAAGTGGTTACACCCTCTTCATCAGAATGTAAAGTTATCAATATGACACTGTGTTGTTCTCTGCATGTTTTCTACACTTACATAAATTTTGAGGCTACGGAAAACCATCGACTTCCAGAAGAGTACCAGGTGCTGACTTTTGGGTCAGGGCAATCCCCACTGCAAATATAGGCTGGGGGATAAATGGTTTGAAAGCAGCCCTGCTGAGAAGGACTTGGGGAAACTGGTGGATGAAAAGGTGGACATTAGGCAGCAATGTGTGCTCGCAACCTGGAAAGACAACTGTATCCTGGGTTGCATAAAAAATGGAGTAATCAATCTACCAAGAAAAAATCACCCAAAGACAAAAGTAACCCCAAACCCCACAAAACCATGCCTTTATTTTAAATTCCTTCAATGGAAGATATTTTAATTTATTTATTTTCTTTTTAATATTGCTATATATCTTATGGGGAACAGCTGCTAACTTGGAATCCATGTTTACATTTGAAACTCACTATGGTCTCAGTCCCAGTTATAGGGTTTTGCATCAGTTCCATACCTAATTCCAAGTTCAATTTTACAAGATAAAAAAACCCCAGTTCTCTCAAAATACCGAAGTACAACTGAATGCTTCAGTGATTTTTTTTTCCTAATTTTGAAAAACATCTAAAAGAGGAAAGGGAATAGGCCTACGGGTGGATTATCACTGTTTTGCTGGTAATGTACTACACTTAGATTGAAGTTTTTTAATTGGCATGTGCTCTGTAGTTGATCTGCAGTCTCATCAACTTTTACTTTTTAAGATGGAACAATAGACCCTTTGTCCAGACCCCTAAGAACCCCGTTGGAGCGCGGGTCCTGAGGAGACTTGCTGGCTTCTTCCCAGTGTGCTTGGCAGCACGCATCAGGCACCCACCTTGCCAACCTGGCAGCACAAGAGCAGCAAGGCTGAGGGAACCGCAGCAGCTGTCCCCGTGCCTGGTGCAATCTTCCACCTCTAGGAAAACTAGCATTGAATAGAGGAAGTGCCAGGCAGGCAACCAGAGCATGATTTTATCAGTTCTTATGCATCAAACCAGTGATGCACACGCCTTTGTGAGATTTCCTTCTCAAGGGCAAGCCTACTGTTTTTTTTCTAGTTTTCTAGTCTCTGTACAGTAATATTTTCTGAAAGGTTAAATTTTCACATGGGGTACAAAAGTAGCAACCATGAAAATGAAAAATAAGTTGAAAATTAGAAACAAGTCTTCTAAAATAACTTCAGTCTCATTTAATGAATAATCCATTGTCCAAATGAACACATATCAGGAATAGGCTTATTTAAAAGAATTTGCTTAAAGTTTCTGGGTTTTTTCCCTGCATTGTGATCTTATTCAATAAATCTAGCAGAAAATTCTGCTCTCTGTGTCTGTTTTAATGTCTGTATAGATATATGGGTGTTGTTGAAAACAGAGGCTTTCCATTGGAGAATAGTAAAGGCAAATCTCCTCTGTCATCACATGGTTTTTAACATGCCAATAAGCAAGTGAACTAATCTGAAACATAACTAAGGAGATAATAATGAATATTATATTTACATCATTCTATGCAAGAAAAAAGATTAATCTGAATTTTAAAAAAATGTTTACTTATGAAATGTTCATACTATTTGCATCATATTGTGCTTTCTTCTTCAGCAAATTCTACATTATCTTTTTAAAACAGAAAAGTTCCTTCTAAAATGTTATGCCTCCAAGCATTTTTTTTTTTTTTTTCCACAATGGCAATATTGGCCATGTGAGAATTTGCCTCAAGTTGAGCAAAACTGCTTAGGTATCTAAACAAAGCAAAGGATGCTCTCAAATCCCCTAGGCTTCATCCTACAGTAGTAAATCACATACAAGTGCATCATTAAAAGTAGTTTTCAGAACTTACTGTGAATAACTTATGGATGACTTGTAGAGCTGATATTAGTAAGTGTATTGATGTATCTTCTAACTAATTTACTTCAGTCAGAGTTAGGCCTCCTTTCTGTCATGTACTATGAATACTTGTACAACTGTTTTTTTTCTGTACCTGACTTATTAGAAACTTGAAGTGTAAAAAGCAAAATGTAGTAATCAATAGTTATCATTTAGACTTTCTGGAGTCCACTCCAGTGTACCCTGGTGCTTCATTAAAAAGCTCTAACTTTTTGTTGTTGTCTTTGCCAATGGTGTTTTTAACAGGCTTTTCAGGCAACATTTGAGAGAAATGCTACTGAGAATTCCACAGAGCAATAGGTTATGTTTAGAATATGTATCCTATAGTTTCTGGGTATAGTAAATTTAAAGAAAGACATCTTTCAGCAACTTTAGTTATCTGTTAGTATGAAGTGGGTAGTCACATAACGCGGCAAGTTATAGATTGCTGTACTGAAAGATAATGAAAATATATCAAAAAATATAAACAGTAGTTGTTACAGACAGGATTTCTCTGACCTTGGAAGACTATATTGCTGACATAAACTTCATAAATGCAAGTCAGTAATAGATTTTTGATTACTTTCAACAAGTAAAAGACAGTTTTCAAAAACATGACAGTCACTGCAAATTCAAAAGCAACAGGTATAAAAAGAAAAGAGCTGAAAGGTCCCTGTTTTAAAATAATGCTTTTAACTTCTGCATCACATAGCAAGCTTTTACGAACACAGACACATCTCACTGCAATGTTAGTTAAGGTACCTACACCGTAAATCATTTTCTTGGAAAATACACTCTCATGTGTTTTGAATTTCAGTTACCCTTAGGTAGAAGTTGTAATTCCTGGACACGGTGCTCTGCAAGAATGGAAACACGTGGAAATCTTTTTTCTCCTTTGATACAAAAGAAACAAAGCACTTAGTGAGTGAATAACAGGATCACAGAATGGATAATGTTGGAAGTGGCCTCTGGAGACTGCCTAGTCCACACCCTTGTTCAAAGCAACATCAGCTACAGCAATTTGGTCAGGGTCATGTGCAGTCAAGTTTTAAGTATCTCTAAGAATAGAGACTGCACAACTCTCTAAGAAACTTGTTCTAATATTCAGTCACCCTCATAGCAAAACCAATAGTATCTTATGTTTAAATGTAATTTTCCATATTTCAGTTTGTGCCTGTAGCCGCCTGTAATGTCACTGGCCACCAATAAGAGTCTGGCTCTGTCATCTTTCCATCCCCATCCACTATCGGATATTTGTACAGGTTGATAAGATCCACCAGCCTCCCCATGAGCCTTCTCTTATTGATGCTGAGCAACACCAGTTCTCTCAGCATCTCTTCATATGTCAAATTCTCCAAATCACCTAATCATCTTCATGGCCCTTCACTGAACTCACTCCAATAAGTCCATGCCTCTTGAACCCTGGGAGTCACCACTGATGATTCATCTTCAGCTGATCTTTGTGCCACTGATCACAGTCTTAACTACATTAATTACCTTCTCTATAATACATTGTAGAATTCACGCATTAGCTTATACATATCTACAGCAATTACCAATACTTGTTTTCAACTGAAAATGGCCTCATTGCTTTATACTGCAATACAGTTATCTCCCTTCAGTCTAACTCATGTTTCATAAATGAATAAATGAAACCATAAATCACATTTTTAATTTCCCTTGAACATTTTTTCAAAGATATTTTTCCTTTGCTTAACAACAATTACACTTGGGAATCACCTTTCATAGGATGTTTGTACATTAATGTTTATTTCAGACCAGGCATGCATTTTTGAAGAGAATTTCGGATTCTCTCCACATCTGTTCAAATCACAGAGTGATCAGAGTGCACAAAGTGAATTCCTTACGCATGGAGCTGGACAGGAAGATGCTGTCCAGGAGAACATTGAATGTACTTCAGCTGATAAAGGCATTGACTTAAATAGATTAGATCACAGACAGTCTGAAATAAAACACCGTAAAATGCATGTAGTGTAATCATAGGATCCACATTACGGTGATATTAAACAACATCACCAGTGAATAAGGCCTAATCAGGAATAAGGCTTGATGCACCCTGAAAAAATGGTGGTACACTATCTTGACCGAGGGTTTAAATACACCACAAAAAAATCATTCGGTCATATTATATGAGAGAGTGGCACTCTGTATTTCTCAATTTAAATGGAACATAAACACAAAAATGCTTGAAATTTTTATTAAATAAAAATGAAGCAATTCAAGTAACTCACAATGAAATGCATTCATATTTGGAATTAACATGAATCTTGAAATGTGAGAATTGACCACCTATATTTGGAAAATAAGATTCAGATTAGGAAGCACAACTGTAAATCAACTTTAAAAATAAGAAAATGTTCTGGACAATTTTTAAGTCAGAGAATTTTTCTATAGAATACCCCTGGAATTTTCTAAAATGCTTCCATTGATGCTTTGGGATCTTTGCAGTTTACCGCTGCAATTTACAATATTGCTCTGAAACGTGTGTACCTACATGAGTCCTTTCTGACCTGGCATTAAGGTAATTACTTTGAACTATCTTGGTACGTTCTTGAAATGGGATTAAACCAGACTTTGTGTGTCTGCGGATGCCAAAGAAAGGAGGGAGAACTGCACACATTCTACTTATTAAACCACAACTCTTACACTTGACATGTGGTGCTCAAATGTAGTTAGGGTAATAACATTCCAGTTCCTTTTAAAGTCACTGGGATGTGGTCATTACACTTTCAAACTCATTTTAAACTCCTAGTCTCAAGTCCATCTTTCACTTGTTTCATATTCATTTATGGTATAAAACTGTCATCTTCATCAGCTAATCACTCAAGGGCAAATGCTACCACTCACATTTTGAGTGAGTAGTCCTGTACTCTTCAAATAGATACACTCCCTTCAATTGAACTGCTTGAGATATAAAGTACTTGAGGAGGTCTGTTAAAACTTGAGTGAAGTCTGAATTTTTCCACTGTCTTCAGTAGGCTTCAGATGAAGCTGACTGAAACCAGGTATCAAAGGCAAGTTTTGCAGAACTGCCCCGATTACCTGCTTGAAAAACAGGATACATACCCTGAAATCAGGAGCATAAGCATCTCTTCCACAGATGTGTCAAACTCCATCTTAAAATGGTTGAGATTTCTGACACCATGACTCTACTTGGAAAGGTAGGTCAAACGTTACTATGTCCTTTTCCTATTCCATAGGTAAACAGTTCTGCAAAGTATTTCCACTTAACCAGTATCAGTGTCCAAAGGCAAAATTTATTTCTATTGCTCTTGAAATGTATTTATTTAAATACTATTAAAATATTTCCATTTTTGGAGGTTTTAAAAGTGATCTATTCTGGTGCTTCACTTGTATGTACTGTTAGAACATTTTTCTTAATACTTACCTAAACTTACTCATTTCTGCTTTAAGTAAAATACTTCTGTGCCTTTGTGGACGCGAGGAAATTTTTATTCTCTTCCTCTATTTTGTATGCATTTTTCAAATATTATAATCTGTTTTCTATATCTTGTTCTCTTTAGCCTAACTAACCACAGTTTTCTCAAACTTTCCTTGTAGTATTCCACTTTTTGTAAACATTTGAACTTCCTTATTGCTTTCATCTTATCTCTTCTTGGCTGGTCACATGGTAATCAAAACTAACAATATTAGTCTTGCTGAGGCTCTTCAAGCCATGAATATAAGACTATTTATCTTCTTTTACTTCAGGTCTTATGCCCAAACATGTCAATATGATATTTGAATGTTTGCAATAGTAAGACACAATAGGCTTAAGTTCAATTTCTGATCACAATATGGCCCGCAAATTATTTTGATGGTATTGTAAGCAATTTATTCTTTCTCCATTCAGTATGTATGAAAATAATTTTCTTCCCTACAGATAATATTTCACAGTTCCATATTAAATTTCATCATTTAGTATCTTGGAGCATTTCAATTTTTTGAGATCATTTTAATACAACACACATGGAATAACAAATGATGTCATCCAAGCAATTAGTTAAACCATTCCCTTTTACATCAGCTGCATTGTGGATGAACACTTGTGATACAATCCACACACAGAAGAAGGTTTTTGTAGACAACCTTTAAGAATGGCTTTAAAACATGATTTTGCACCCATCCAATAAGTTTCATCTGGAATTTGTTGTCTTATTTAAATTAGTGTTCTGTGAGACAGTTTGAGAGTCTTACTGGCATCATGTGTATACCTCCTACTCGTCTATTTACCTGTCCTCTTTACTATTTATAGAAGAAAATTAGATTGGCTGTATGTGACTTTTTCTTGACAAATCCATGATGGCAGTTAATCATCTTCTGTTACGATCTCCATCAAGGGTGACTCTTACCTTGGGGGTAGCGATGCCCATCCCCACCAGAACTGTATAACCCTTGGTAAAATCTTTTTGAGTCTTACTTCTCTCTTGTGCTTAGCATAGATGGTGCACTTGCAAGCAAGCCCAGCTCCACAACAGACTGGGGAAAGAAGTACACTGTGCTGGTGCTGTAAGCCCACTGGGGATTTCCCTGGCTAGCCCCAGGGTGGCAGAGCCAGGCATATGACACACGGGACTAAGTGCCTAAAGTGGTGGACACCCTGGTGTCCTGTGGTATTATTTTTTTATGTGACTTATGAGAATTTATCATATAACCATGTGCCTAGATTCCCCTTGTTACAAGGAGATTAAATGAAGAAGATTTTCTGCGTTGATAAATAAAACCAGCAATTGCATTGTGGAGTTCTTTGCTGTCCTGCTCCCGTGCAGTGGCCCTCCATGGGCATTTTTCTGGCTTACCCCCAAACTCAACAAAGAAGAAACTTTGGCAACCTGAGCTGTTAAATAAAATAGTGAGTTGACAAGGTCCTTTAAAAGGTAATGGCCATTTTTTTCTCTTTCTTTGTGTATAATAATTTAATAATCTTGCCTTGAGGATATTATCTAGATAGAAAGCTACGCTGTTCTTGTTTTGTTTGCTAGTGTCCTCTTGCATATTTGCTGCCTTATGCACCCACACCCCCCCCAACATGCACATTCACACAAACATACACATCTATTACAAAATCTTCTGTTGCACTACCCACCAGATGCAAATATTAGAGCTGCCATTTGTGTCAGTGATTTTCATACCCTATAATTGCCTTTCACGTTTCCTGTTTCCAGAAACTGAAAATAAGTCAGCCAAATCCATGGACTTGATTTTCCAGCTTTTCTTTCTCACTACCATCCCTACTTTTGGACTATCAGAGTGGTTCAATTTGGAAGCTTGGACACCTCTGTACTTTCTCAAACAAAGCCTCATCACTTTAAGGAGCCCTGGTAAATTTTATCAAGTCCAGCCTTTTGAAAAATAGCTAGACTTGATAAAAAAATCAATCTGACTGCCCTCAAACTGTTGTTTGTGTTTTCCAGGTGGGATTCTTACATCCTTGTCAACAATGTTGTGTGTTAGCCACCTGATCACAACTAACCTTTTCAGTGGCCAAAATAATGCATTAAAAAAAATTAGAGAAAAACAACAACAAAGGTCTCAGCATCATCATTTGACAGGTTTTTCTTGTCACAGAAAAGTAACAGTTTCCTTTGTTTTGGACTTTTTTAGTAAAGCAAGGCTTGCCTCTTATGTTTTATGTCCACTGCTAAATATATGCATTTTTGAGCTTTGACTTTCCTGAGTGTTCTTACATTTTTAGACTAAATGTATTCTCAGTCATGATTTTATATATCCTTTTGCTTAAACAGATCTTCTTCCTTCCCAGAGCTTAAACCCCTTTCCGGCTGGTTTTATAGACAGCAGGCTTATCCTCTCTCAGACTTTGTTTCGCTAGACTAAATAGGTCACACGCTACTAGCTGACACTTTGATGACAGATATTCCATTCCGTCATTCATTTAAGCACCTTGTCTCAGCATCTGTTCTAGTCTGAACTCATCTTTCCTTTTGGTCCCTTGCAAACTCATTCTCCAGATCCACTGTTGTTGCTTAGACAGAAGCCCTCATGACTTTCTTAGACACTTGATGGTCTTTTGCATTTGCTTTTAGGTACGAATTTTATCCATGCTCTTTCAATATAATGTTTTTCAATTTTTCCAGTGACGTTGTTTTAATGAAGAGGATGAGGAAGGTATCTACTAAGCAATCAGGATAAAATAAGATAATATTTGAAATTGGTACAATACACATATATTGTTCTAACTATTATTTTTCACACAGAGGTACTTTGGCCTTGTTTCATTTAATTGCCAACCTAAATCGTTTTGCGATGGCTGTCTATGGCCAAGTCAGCAGTCAGAGGACTACCATATCTTAAAAAGGAAACAGAATATTAGAAAAAAACAGATTTTTTTTTTTAAATCACAACCCCATGAATTTTTCAAATTTTTAGGTCCAATGGTATCAGACTGGTCCAAAAAAACAGACTCACTGTCTGATCTTGTTTTTCCAGCTGAATACTAATGACTCTTATTTAGTTTTTAGTCATGTCTTCAGTGTCATTTGATGTTTAAATAATAACTGCATATTTAGAAGCATTGTAATTTACATCCTTATGTCACAACATTTTAATGGGTTTATTTCCAAGAGTAATGGTTGACCTTTAAACAAACAAGTACGATGTGATCGCAACAACCAAAGTTCAATTTTATTGTTATGTTACTGCACTGGATTATGATATGGTAAGCAACATTAGAGGGGGGCTGTATTTCATTATGTTTCTTCAGAAGTTTTAAGATTCAAATTCTGGCTGATGAAAGGGAAGAATTCATCATTTTTAATTACACCAATATATACATATACATATATCTATTTGTAAAGTGCACATTTCATTTATGTTCTTGAAAGTTTATATATTGCATATAATAGATAGATAGATAGTGCATAAATAGATACATATTGCATATAAAAAATAGATTATGAAAACCTACTTATTAATGAGGATGATAAAGGAATTGTATCACCTAGTTTGGTTATGTTTCTTCTTTTTACACAGCAGTTTGTTGGGGTTTTTTTTCCACAAATGAATTGGCTGACTATTTAGAAGCGTAATTCCAGAGTTTTGGACGGCTCATGGATTCATTTTGATTTCTAGTACAAGAATTTCAGAATTTGAAAAAGTGAAGGTTTTTGAGCTTGAAATCTGCTATTTCACTTACCAATTAAATTTCCATTTTGTTTTGTGTTGTTTTTGTCTTAGCAGTCTGAACATATTTAATAGAACACTTAACAGAATGAGGAATAAAAGAAGTGTATTATTGTATATTAGCCTCGACACTCCTCAACTCTTGACTCAGATTATGCTGGATTTCTTTCCTGAGCAAATCCACTCTCATAAATGCACAGAGCATAAAAAATCCCTTCTCAATTTTACTTCCTCTCCTTGGAACTGATGAGATTCCTGTGCTGAGGATATGCAGAGATGTGCGGTCAGCTGCTCATACCTAATCTTGTGAGGTACTCAACCAAAGGGAGACAAGCTGCTCAGCAGCCTGCTGGTGCTACATATAAATTATCAACCAGGATGGGATCCTTAAAAAAAAAAAAAGTTAATGATAAAAAAGGAAATCATTTGTATTTGAGAACATCTTTTAATTTCAAAACATTTCTTAGTATTTTTTCTTGCGTAAATTAGACAGTGATAGCATCCATTTAGGAAGGCAGAAAACCATTACATCCTTCCCATGAGTCCCAGACTTGGAGCCTTCCACTCTTTCCTGAGGTATGGTGCTAACATTCACTATGTTCAGTTCATCAGCTAGACTTGCAATGCTTGTTCAATACACGAGGAGTGTATTTGTCAGCTAAGTATGCACTGGAAGAAACATCTTATTTCTGATAAACAACTGACTTTTGGCTGCAAAAGCACTTGAAAATGAATGACTCACAACAGGTTAAATAGCACATTGGATTTAAAAACTATAACTTTTTTTTCAACCTCCCTTTCACACAGAAAGTTTCTTCAAATCAGGCTGGATAATGGTAACCTAGGGAAAAATTTCTTTAATATATAAAGAAAGCTTTGGTGAAGTGTCAGATAATATAATTCATCTAAGCCTTCAGAAAGGAAAAGTGATGATACTCCCTGTCAAGTTCACATGAAGATATTCCACCAAAAAGAGATAAACTATCTCTGCTTTCATTTGAAAAAGCCTGTCAAGAATTGATGAATCAAGAAAAGTTGGATAGACTGTTTGTTAGGAATCCTGCAACTCCTCCAGCTGATCAATCAGTTCATGAAAAAATGAGAACATAAGCATTTTTCATCCTTATTTCAAGAGGCTAGCGGTGGTAAGATGTGACCATTGGTCTATACTGTCCTATTTGTAAATAAGGAAAGACATCAGTTTAGTTTATGTTACTGCTGGCTAACAGCAATCAAAATGTCACTGACCCCACCAGTTTTCCTGACACTGTGAGAAGACATGACAATCCAGATAAATTATAAGCCTTTTAGAGAAGCTGAATGAGTTCTGTGCTGCATGCAAAAGAGGTTAAAAATAAGCATTGAAGGAGATCCACATCAATGTTAGTGCAATGTAAGTAGTAGCAACAGCATTAATGATAACATTGGAAATTATATGACACAAAAGTGTCTGCTCTTAGAAAATAATTTCTCAAAATGACTGCAAAAATCTAATAGTGTAAATATGTCAGCTAGATCTTAGTTGTTTTGAGTTAATGCATTGAATTTAGAATTTATTATACAGTAAATTCCTAAGAAAATAAAGGATTAAATATTGATGCACAGTCAATATATAAAATTCCTAAAGAGTCAAGTTAAATGGTTTAAAACATGCTTAAGCCAATTGAAGATAAAGACTTCCTGAAGCTCGGTCCATCTTTATACCACATTTGATGATATAAAGAGTTTTCAATTGGCACTGCTAGTGAAAATTACAGATATTTTGATTCTGCATCTAGTATTCTTCTGATAGTTCAATATTTCTAATGTTAAAGATAAACTCATGCTTTTTTGTTTCCTTGCAGCATCTGCTTTATGGAAGCAACACACAGTGTGTGTTATGTACTATAACCAAGGAACATATGCTGCAAATAAACAAGAAAAGCACAAATTTGTATTTAGCACTGTGAATCTAGTTCTAATAAAGATAATCCACTAGAAATAAAAATGGTCTATTGTATCTGCAGAAATTATATAAGTAGTACTTAAGAGTAAGATAGTAGATTCCTTTATTTTCAATGCTAGTATTCAAATATCCCTGCTTAACAGTGTGTTGCCAAGCTTTACTGATGAAACCAACAATTAGGATTTTTTCCCCCTGGCACTTTGGCTGATGCATAATGCATTGCAAAGTGGATAGCGTATGTGTACGAAGTCTTTTGTCCCTAGCTTGCTGATTTATATCAAGACCGGGACAGCTGTAATTTGTGATTAAAAATTATTATCTTTCTTGTCCTTATCTGCCCAACCCAGAAGCTGGCCATAGAGCCAGTCAGTAGTGCAACTATGGGGAGTGACTGTGTTTGGTTTGCCGTGCTAGAGCAACGCAAACGGTGATCTATACAGTTAGGATAAAAGAGGAGGTCGATAAGACCAGAAACCTCATTTAATTCCTTCTGCTGTGCAGTGGGTTATGTACCTCTGTTTTTAACCCCAGACCACCCAAAGAGCAGACATTCAAGGAGGAAGAGCTGTTACCCCAAGTGAAGTGAGTGGAGTACCAAGGGAAGCCAAATTCTCTGGAAGCAGTTGTAGATCAACTCTACTGATCTCATTAAAGTAGAGGTAGCACCCAACTGTGCAGCTCTGCACCCTAAGCAACCTCATGGTCATGGTGGAGAGAAGAGACTGGATTCCTTCTCAGGAAGTTGCTCACCTGTCCATGATGAAAGTCTTCCTACACATGAGATCATTCTGATGGAATGATTGTCAACGTAAAAAACAGTATGTAAGGTTATATTTGAGAAGTGGTTCATTTGGATTTGGGAATAGGAGAGAGATTATATTTTTTCTTTTTAAAGTCAAAACACAATAAATTTACTAACATTTGTGCTTTATTGTACCTAGTAAACTCTTAAATATCAGTCTATGACCACAGTTCAGCATTGCAGATTTTTTTAATTTTTATTCTAGTTCTTTTTTACCCCATTTCCTATATCTTTTGCCTGTAAATGTAAATTGTCTCAGTAGGGCACACAGATAAATTATAAACTGATTCCTAGAAGGGTGTCACATTTCAAACGAAGAAACATCATACACAACTACGCCACAGCTGCGAGGCATGATGTGGGTGGGGAAAGGGATTTTTATCATTCAAGATTTGAGGGTAAAATGAATCTTGATTTGAAATAACATGCAACAATGCTAAGCATATCATTATGTACTTTTAATAACCAGAATATTAGTCCAAAATCAAAGTGTCATTACACATATTAGATATTATGAACCATGAGATATCGCAGGCCAGCTTTTCAGCTCACCTGCATGTGTACAACATGCAACATCCACAAGTATCTGTCTCTGTATTTTATAAATGCGTAGCCAAAACATTCAATGGATTATATGAGTAAATAGTTAATCACAGTCTGCAATTGCTATTCATAACTTTCATAACTGAGGAACAAGTTAGATTCACATTTCTGCCTCTACCTGGTTTAAAGATTTTTTCCTGTGTGGTTTGACTCCTAGCTACATTTTGTATGTAGATTCAACAATGAATTTAATTATAGTAAGCTCATTAGGAATGGAGCCATTGCTTATCTTAAATTCTGTAAAGTAGTGTATATTTACAGCACTGTATAAGCAGTATTTAATAATTAATAGTCTGTACTCTGTCATATTAATGCAAAAGCATAAAAGGATTATCAGAGGTAGGGAGGACTTTATACTTCTGTGAAGAATAGAGAGATGAGTCTCTTTGTAAATTAGAATGGAAAATTAAATCCTGATGAAATGTGACCTTTTTTGTTTCTTTACTACTCTTTAGAGCTGGATAATGACTGAGTATGAGACTAGTTTATTAGTCCTGTATCAGGCCTATCCTCTCTAGGGATAGTGGCTGATCTTGGTGGAAGAATAGGCAAATTGTTCCAGAAATAGTTATTAAAAAATAGTTATCTCTAATAATTCTGTCTCTAGACTTGATCAAAGATGTCAATAGCCAAAAATTAGCTAAAAAGATAGAGCTTGGGTAATTATATTATTTGAGAAGAAAATAGCCTACAAATATAGAAAATGGCTGATGCAATTTGGGAAAAGCACAGAAAATAGGTTTTCCTTCCTTTCGTCTTTCCTTTTCCCTTTTTTTCTTGTCTTCTCTATTAAAATGTATTCAGTGGCTACCTGTACAAATATAAATTCTTTAGAGCTTTCAGGACATTGTGCAAGAGGTTAGTGTTAAATTTATACTGTGATCACTGAGCAGCCAGATAAAGGTTTATTTTTTTAGGTTGGAAATTGGTTAAAAAGCAGAAAAACCCTCACAAATGACATTTTCATGAGCATGAATTGATGCAACGTGTTCAGGTCAGAGAAAATGTGTATCACTGTACATTTCCAGCATGAAGCTGACATTTCTTTCATGCCACAAAGAAATTTAAAGTGGCATTCTTTTATTTTCCACAGAGAGAGCTGATATAACTCCCAGCTGAAAATTGGCCTCAGCTGGCATGTAATAAATGGGAAACCATGCAGGTAATAGTCATGAACTAGTGGGCACCACTGGTTGACCAGTTATCAAATTGCTGATAAGCTGTAGTTTTGTCTGTAGCTCCAGATGACGCACATGCTCTTTTCCTTTTTTATCTCTTCTTACTTACATTTGCAATAACGTTGTGATTTACTGCATATTATGACCTAGCTGTTCACTATTATACCTTTGGTGTAAAGAGGCTGATGGATATGCTTTTAAAAGAAAAAATAACAATCCTTGAAGACTTTTTTTTCTCTAGTAAGTGTCATGAAACTGTCAAAATGTAAGTTCCCTCACAAAAACCAGCTGAAAACACAGTTATCTGCTCTTACCAAGCTTAGTCCTATGAACAAAACCTGTCAGAAATTTTTCAGCAAACTGCTGCTTTGTGGAAAACAATGCTTTGTCAAAACTGAAGTATTGCATGAAAAGGGAATGATTTCGATGCACCTTTACCAAAGCAGAGCCTGCCTGGGAGTTCAGACTTCAAGGAAACACAATTTCAGGCCACTTCTGCTCTGCTGGGTCAGATACGGTAAACCCTCTGACTGCCTGCCCTGGAGGCGAGCCCCTGCAAATGTTACAGCTCCATCACTCACCTGTAACTCTTGGGGATGCTGGTCTTCTGTGGCAGGGAATCGCCCCAGGGAGTGGCAAGATGTTAAGTTTCACTTCCATGCAAATGAACAGAAATACTTGTTTTTCTGAATTATTTTTTAAAATTTAATTTTCATAGGAAATGCGGAAATGACATACTTTGTATCCTAAGAGGAGTAAATATGTCCACTTTTCCTGCTGTAGAAAATTGCATATGCTGATTAGCCCTTATTCCAAAGCTAAGATGTAGGTGATGGATTTAGAAATGAAGCAGAAATTATCCACCAGCAAACACTTACTTCAGTGATGGACCTGCAAGAACCTCTGTTTTCATAAATTATTTAAGTGGTGATGTAGGGGATATAATACCTGTGATATTTCTGTTGAAGAAATTAAAAAAATAATGAGGATGAAATTTGACTTGCAGGTGACCCCATCTTTCTTTATGGCTCTCAGAATGACCTTCTCCTTTGCCGTACTAGGTTTGAACTTCTTGTTCTCTCCTTCATAGTCTTCTGCAGCTCTGCCCTGCTGTGCTCCTCTCCCTCATGACTCCCTACAGTTTCTCCCTCTCTTTCCTCCCAGGTTTGTGCACACACACAGTCCCACATCTCACAGTAAAATCCCAGTCTTATCTCTGATCCTGCCTCTTTCACTGAAACTGTGCCTGCTGTGATCATTCTTCCTCTGCACCTTTAGTCGGGACTTTATTTGGTTTTCCTACCTGTAAGCAACCACACAATAAAAAATAGCATTAAAACCCATGAAAATTAATCAATGAGTGTATGTTTATAGATATTTGTGTGTGCCTGCATATAATTTGCAAGAAAAAAGATTATCCTTATTTGACTCTAGATGCCTTTTTCCACCCCTCAGTCATTCTTGTCTTTTAGTGTAAATTACTAGGGGAAAGGTTACTGCACAGCATCCTGCACTCATGTTCTGGTGCCCAGATTCCACGTAACGTCTTGAGTCTAGTGTTTCGTATTAGCTAGTTGCCTCCAGAAATCTTGGTTAAGCCAATAGGAAACACTATGCAAAAGTGGTATTTATTATATCTGAGTATGTCCACAAGAAAAAAAAAACACAAACAAAACCAAAACCTAACTCAGCTGCTTTCCTGTCAGAAAGAAGGGATTTATGCAAATGAAATCTCCAAGAATGTATTCATATCATGTCTAATAAACATGAGAATGAATACAGAATTTAGGTCTTAATATAGTTTTTGCTAATTTATCAGGTGAGTCCTCTGGCACTCTGCAACTAAATGAAAAAAGAGAGAGAGATGAGGAAATAAATACTATTTAGCAGAAAAGCAAAGGAATGTTTAACCTAATGGAATGAGTTTTCTTATTATAATACATTAGCTTCTTGAAAACAGAGGATTTATCATGACTCTTCACCACTGAAGGTGGTCAAGGATGCCTTTACCAAAGCAGAAATAAAACCATTATCAGTTTTACCAAGCTTGATAATTCCATTCACATTTGCAGTGTAAAATTATATGATCTGCTTCTATTACCTTAGGAAATTCTCTGTAGAGCTATTTTTTCCTGTTTTTTTTCTTTTTTTTCTTTTTTTTCTCTTCTGGTCAAACCCTAACTAGAATACCCACAAGAATGGTAATTAGAAATGATGGGCTTAAGTAAGGAATTTTTTTTTGCAGTTGCCTTGCTATGGCACACTAGGACAGAAGATCTGCAGAGCTCTGCCCCCCTGAAAGTAGCGTCAGAAAGAGAATAAAAGAGATACTCCCGATGGTGGCTGCAGGAGGGCTACATCTGGAGATCGAAGCTATTGGTTCAAATAGTGGGTGCTGCAAGAAGGAAACTCAGTTTTGAGCGTGGTGACAAGTTTGAAACCAATGTTGTCCATGTGCTGCAGTGAGATACACTGGAGTATAATGCTAAGGTTCAGTAATGCTTTCTCTCTCCACCTCTTAGATACACAAAATATTGGTTGTACCACTTCATTGCAACCCAGTATACATAGTGTTATTTTATACATCGCATATTTTTATCAAAAAGTTTAATCTGTATTATTGAGAAGTAAATAATTTGTGGGTTTAAAGGGAAAAAGGATGTCTTAGATTAGATTAATGGGAACATGATTTTGCCATGAATAAATGCTTTTGATTGTAGAGAGATCAGACTTCAAGTTTAGGAAGCATCCACAGAGAGAAAAATGTCTGTCCTTAAATACTATTCCTGAGATTTTTGTTGCAGTGCAAGTAACCACATGGTGGAAACTGCACATTCGTTGTCTGAGGAATTCATGGTGTGATAAAGAAAATGAGAGCCTCTGAGGGAATAATTGCTTCACCATGGGGAACTCATGCAACTTAACTTGAACTTTAAATCGATCTGCTTTTGTATTTGTTACTGCTGGTGCACAGTAGTATGAGGAGGAAATTGTGCAGCCATAAAATGGATGTTTTCGATATTATGCAGCATGATAATGTGGTGACTATTTCTATAAATGTGTTTGTGTTGGGTGGGGAGTTTTTACCATCTCAGTTCTAAACAAACTTACATAAAAGGCAAAAGTATATAGCTGGATGCTTTTAATTATGAATAGCAACAATTGTTCTGCAATTGTGAATCTCTCCCTATTTTTTAAATGTGTTCATTATTTTCATTTGTTCCCTGGGCTGCATAACTGTGATCATTACCATATTTCGATAGGTGCCCCTGTGTGCTCACGCTATGACTGGGCAGAGGGCTTACAGGATTACATGCTTGATTTCCCCTGAAAGCCTCTCTTTCCAGTAAATATTGTGGCAATTTGAAAGGATTACTTTCTTATGTCCCTTTCAATTTTTCCAGCCATTTTTGATTTGATAGCAGCAGCTGGTAGTCACTTAAGGGTGACAACAACACTCTCATCATCCCCTTGTAAGGTGGACACACATTGTGCTCCCCCCATCACAGGCAAGATTCCCAGGGAAGAAGGGGACACAGCAGATATGAGAAGAAGATTTGTTTTGTCTGCAGAGGGACTGTAAGCCTATTATTTTTCTTAAGAAAATGTTCCCTAATATACGCCATAATTTTCAACTATTAATTAAGATTTCTAAGTATCAGCAATATGTTCAAAAAGCTCAGTTTATTCAGTCAAAAAAAAAAGGTTTTTCATATTTAAGCCATTTTGCAATGGCAATTATTAAGAGGGTTGGAGAATTTGCTGTCTTCTGATCTGTGTTCTCATCTACTTGTACTATCTTCATCTTTTTTGGCAGAGGCCTTCATAATTTATTCCCCATCCTTAAAAACTGAAATATGCACATCCCCCTTACCTTATAAAATTAATTTGAAAAGAACAGTGAACTGTGTGAAGCAAAGGGAGTACAGCTGCTACAATATTGTCCAAAATAATATTGTGATATTAATGGAGCTGATATTTAGCAGTGTTGGTCCCACTACAACTGTGGTTCATCAGGACCAAGCAAAACATTTGAGAATTCAAGATATGCATATGTAAATATACCTTACCTGGAAGACTGGGGAATTAATCTTTATTCCTCACTTCGTTCAAAGGATTTTCTTTTTGGAAGGTGAAAGTGCGAAGAATTGGATCCTCTTTTGTACATTAAGAAGAGAGGTTCAGTAACTTGTCCAACGTCACATGATAAATCTATGGAGGAGGTTGGAATATGACAAATGTTAGATTCTGAGTCCTGGGAGTTAATTACGTAAAATCCTCCTGGTGCTTAAGTAACTGAGTCTGAATTTAAAGTGATTGCTCAATCACTGTTAGTGCTCTTTACAAAGAGATTCTACTCATAATTTTTTGAAATTTCATCCTTAAAGAGAAACTTTTTTCATAAATCTTTGGGGGATATTTATGTGTAAAATGCACATAGCAAAATAACAAATACACACCACCTGTTTTGACATTTCTCTCAGCACTAAGGCAGCTTTTCTCATCAAATGCTTGGGGATCTCACCTATATATTAATAAACTTCTCCCCACTACCTCTGGGAAGGAAATTAATCCCCTTTTTTATAAATGGGACGCCCATGAGTGCAGTTATAGTATGAATCATCAGCTGGCTTTTGTAATCATGTGCTGGACTTAGAGATAAATTGCATTTAGTAGTCCAATCAAATGCACAAATGAAAGATCTTAGATGCCAATTGATCATTTGAAAAGGCATTTTTTATTGCACAAATATATAAAACAGGTATCTAAATAAAAATATGAATGTAGGAAAAAGTTAAGACAAGCGTAATTCTAGGCCCAGCAAAATTGTAAGCATAAGGACATTCAGGAACAAAATATCAGTGATGCTCTTTCAGTATGTCCTCATACACTATAGCAAATTTAAACTTGAACTGGACATTGCTTCCCACTTACAAAAATGCCAGTTTTCTTGTGGCCCACATCTTTTCCTTTATTGGGATTTCAATGGAACTGGAAGCAAAGAATATGTTATTTAAATGTGTATGTATGGTGATTTTCTTTTTTAGCTTATAATTTTCAAACATAATGTGATCAGTGAAATTACTTATATTCTCCCACTTTAAGCATGGGTTAAAGGCTCACAGGTCAACCAGAGATCTCTTTCTGACCAATTTTTTTCTCTATATTTAAGCAAATTCATACTATGTTGATTTGGCCTTAACTGCTTTCAGAATCTTAAGTAAAAGGGTATAAACATGGGCAGAGAAGAACAGGCTTTTGTCTCTTTCTGTCAACCTGGACAGACTCTACACAGATTAAGCAGCAGAAGCAAAAAAAAATTGGTTTATTTTGGTTTTGTGCATTTCCTAGAGTTTGTGTTCCAGGTAGAAACGGAAACTGAACCATAAGAACACAGTGGGGAAAAGCTGCTTTTATCAGCCGGAAAGACTGTAATAATAGATTTGGTTTTAGTTTTCTGATATTCTTCTTTTTATGAAATTATATCACATCTTGTTGATTTAAGACTGTTGAACTCTATTTCAGATTTAAAAAATGGATCAAAACTGTATGTATTTTCATATGAGTTGGAAGTTGGAACTTGGTTTTCTGATGCTCCTCAGTCCCATTACGATTTCCACACATGATCTGTGATGTGGCACCTTTCTGCCAGCCCAGCCTGGGGTTCCCATCACATTAAGTGTTGTAGAAGCACAGGACAAAATGACATCTCTGTATTTCACATCATATACAGTTTACATTTCCAAATTCTTACTATGTAAGGAAATAAATAATAAAATAAGACAGGGATAGTTTTCACTGTTTACTTTGTGAGCTGAAATGCCTTTTAGATGTGGGAATAGTTAGCAAAATTCAACTCAAGTTGCAAAATAATATTTTGTTTTTGTATTATACTTCAGGGGCTTCACAGTCTTGGATCATCTTTTATTATTTCAGTGCAAAGTAGGACGTAGGACAGGAGGTAATCATAACTACATTTGGGACAAAGATTCTTGTGTTATGCCATCAGTCATTACCAAAGCAACCCATCTGGTTAGTGAGAAAATCACAAATACCTTTCACTGTAAGGGACCGTTACCTTTCCTGATAATCAGTAAAACTTGCTGAAGTGGATGGATGATCTAAAATAATTTAAATGAATCATTAATTCATTAATTTCAAGACTTAATCCTTAATCTTTCAATGCAAAAAAATCCCATTAAGAATAAATTCTGAAGAACTTGTGTATTTTCAAAACTCACTTTGGCCACACTAAGGCTTTAGCCTGAGCAGCACTACCCTTAGGCATCTGCAAAGCAGGCAGCTGCGGGGCTTCCACTGGCTTTAGCATGTTGGCAAAGGCTGGCTTTACCATGGTGGGATTAGGCATCTGGGAAGTGAGAAGTATGGAGAGAGCAGGCGAAAATCATGCAGAAATTTGGGAAGAAGAGCATGGTTTGAGATCTCTCGGGACTGGGAGAGGCCAGACCCACATACTCCATCAACCTGAACATCATCAGCTGTGCCCAGGTCCCCTCTTCCCACAGACCATTGTTCCTTTTATATCCAGAAGCTCACAGACTCACTATTCCTCAACCCGCCTTGTCCCTCCAACTCCATGTCCCACCCCTTTTTGTTGCTTCAAAACCACTGGGTCCCCCAGCAGCTCTGCTACCCTGCCCTCCCCAGCAATACACTCTGCTGCTGCGCAGCACTGAACAGACTGGCCAGAAACCTTGAGCCAGCTCAGTGTTCCTCAGGCTTCCAGGCTGAGACAATAGTAAAAATACAGTTTTCTGAGAATGCATGTGGAGCTGGCAAAAAAAAAAGTAACATTTTACCACGTTCATATTACATTCCCTGCAATTTTATTTGATCTTACATTTGCTTAAGAATCTCTTTTCCTCTGAAACATCTGTTAAAATGAATTATGTTCTATAGCAGGATATGATTAGAAAAGTTACAATCTCTGCTATGAAGAGATTAAAAAATCTTTAATCTGACAGATTTTCATTTTAATCTCAAATGAGAATCATGATATTATGTGAAAATTCTAGCTCTTTTTTTCACATTCAATCACTTGCTAAGTCCATCAGTTTTTAAAAGACTATATTTCCAGTCCACCCAGCATCCCAGTTCACTCTAACCAACTGTGAAACCTGTATTTGTCACCTCTCTGAATACCTCACCTCATAATTCCTGCATTTATTTGATCCTACAATGGTTTTGCCCACCTTTCCACAAGCCGGAGTTATACAATATCCTTTCAAAAAAAACATTTTTTTGCTTTGCTTCTATGAAGTTCTAAAAATACGTGAGACAATATTACTATCCATGAACATTTTAAATAATATTTACAATGTGGTTTCTTTAGAATCTTTCTGAAATTTTCAGGAAATAGTAAGAGTACCCTTTTACATCAGTTACTGATATCATTGTCCCTTCCTGATTTCTCATATGTGCTCATAACACTTCTTCTGTCTCAATTCACAGAACCAGAAACACTTCTCCTTCTTATTCTTCCACTGACATGTTCTGCAAGAAAGTCAATAATAAAGGGCATCTGACCTAAATCAGTATAAAGAACAGCAAGATATTCTTCATATACATGTCTTTATATACAGTAAGGTTGACTTCTCTTTGTTTAAGGTTTATAATCTATAAACCCCATTTTTCAGCATCTTTATAAAAAATTTCCATATGTAAATTAACTTGCGCTATTTACCTTGACCATTCCCTTACCTTGTCCATAAGATTTATTGTTAGAATTTAAAAAACTCACTGTGTGAAAATGTAGTTCACCTTGTAAAATTCTGTTTAAAGATGTGATTGTTGAGTATAGGGTTAAATTCTTGTGAAAGTCAAAGCATAAATACAGCAAAAATTTATTAGGGATTCCAATGAGAGGAACAGGAGGTAAAAAAAAAAAAAAAGGAAAAAAGCAAATATTTAACAAGGTGGAGACATTATTTTGTCCTCCAAATAAATCATATCTGCTTGTAAAAGATCCAATACATAGTAGGATGTAAATTCCATGACTGAACCACAGGAATAAAGTTCTAA
This sequence comes from Rhinoptilus africanus, assembly GCA_013400135.1. Lineage (NCBI taxonomy): Eukaryota > Metazoa > Chordata > Aves > Charadriiformes > Glareolidae > Rhinoptilus > Rhinoptilus africanus. Next base: position 110,132 of record VXBO01010986.1, on the reverse strand, counting down.
TGCTTAAATTCTTCTGTTTCTCTTACACTTTGTCTATAAACAATCAAACAAGCAGATCCAATGAGTTCAGAAATAAGTAATTAGCGAGTAAGTCATAATTAATAACGTCTTTAATGCAGAATGTAAAACTCTTTTGGGGAGTCCTGATCCTATTAATTTTCTTGAGTTTACCAAAACCTCCAAAAAAACTTCAAGAATTAATCCCATTGGCAAATGTCAAACATCAAAATTATAATTAAGGTTGTCTAGAACACACCTTGGATTTTCATTCTCTAGTCTTTCAGAAAGGTGAAATGACCTATCTGAATATGATGAAAGAGCAAAAAAAAAAATTACATTATTATGTTTGACTTAAAATATTCTACAGGCTGGAAAAGACTTGAATGAAGAGATTGGAAGAGCTGTTGCTTTTTCTTGTGGAGAACTAATCTGGCTTCATTATTCTTTCAGTTTCACTGGGCTATACTCACTGGCATTGATTCACTGGTGTGGACTGTGTACCACCATTTACTCCCTCCTTGAATTTTACCAGAAGTGTAAGCTGGAGACAGCTGCTCAGTAGGTGTTAGGACTCCTCCAAACCAAATACTTCAAAGTTGCACATTTGTTCTTAAATGCCCATAAGAATTTTCTTTTTGGAGAGGAAGTAAAAATTCACATATTTGAGCTATCAGCCAACCAACCAGAAAATCTGAAACTCAGAAGAGTTTGTAACTCCAGGCTAACAGAGCCACAGAAACTACAAAGTTATGTGCGGTATGAGAGTCACATATTACATTTTTATTGTAACTCTGCTGTTTGGAAGAAATAAGTTGGGCATGGATGTAGTGGCATGCTATCACAGAGACAAAAAAAAGTGGAAAAAATGTAACTATTTTTTTGGAAGGAGAGAGAGAGTAAAGAAAGAGACACATCATCCAAGAAACAATTTTACATTCTTTATTTTATATAGACGCAACAAAGACACCTAAAATTTTTGACCTTTTGAACAGGTATGATTAGGTATATCTGAAAATGTTAAATCTTCTGTGTCCCTCTAGAAGGAAGCTATTAATTCTCTTCATTGTCTCCTAGAGTAATCTGTTTCCTGTTAAAGAACCTGTTACCAGTTCTTGTATTTCTGCTTACAAAACTGTTTGTAGCCTTCCCTGAAGGAATCTAAAATGTTGCTGCAAACGCAACTGCAAACACAACTGTAAATACCAAAGCCTACAAAATAGTGGATTACCTATCCTCCTTCATTTCCATTGTCTCGTTCCTTCCATTATTCCATTTTCATTGAATTGTAATGAGACTAATCCAGAAAACAATCAGTCTCCCTCAGAGGGACCTGGACATATTTCTTCTTAGAGGAACCAATGACCTTCACAGTCTTTATTGACTCTTCACATCCTGGCTATTATTTAACCCAGGAAATGAAGTCCACGGTTATTTTCCTTCTTCCTTCATAAAATACATTACTCTGACTGGAGGCCAAGTATGTATTTTTCAGGACAAGAACTAATCTGCAGTATCTATTGGGTATGTCCTCTTCTTGTGTCTGAGAAGTTTCTTGCAGTAATGCTCATGTCATCAGACAATTGAAAAAAATATTAAGGAAGATCATCCCTTGAGAAGAGTATTCCTCAGAATAAGTACCTTAAATTCATTGCTGTAATTTCCAGCTTTTTCTTTGCTTTTGTCTATCTGTGTTTTATATGATATAGTGTGAAGAGTGGTAGTCATGTGAATACAAGCCAATAATTCACTCAGGAACCTCTGCTAACATCATAAAATGCACATAGTGCAACTTCAGTGATTTATGAATGGCAGCAGTTCTCTGAGAATGTGCTCAGTTGGGTACTTATTTTGGAGTCTCACTGTTATTTATTAGCTTTTATCCTTCTGAGTTTCATAAACCAATCACTTTTTTTGCCACATGCATGCCTCTGTTTTCCCCATAACATCTGTGAAAACTTATATAGTGTTGATGACTTCACATTCATGTTACAAAGCACTATATGGAATGACCTCAACAAAAAGGCTTTAGCAGAGTAATTAAACAATTCCGATTTATGGATGCTGTGTAACTGTAGGTCATTTGGTTTGTTTGGATTTTGGGGACACACATGTTTTTCTTCAAACATGAGCTAGTTGAGGTCACTCTAATAGACTATATGTGTCGGGGAGAGCCATTTCTTTACTGGGCTTTTTCAGTTACCAACCTGAGGGTTTTATGGATTTTTGTACAGATAAGCAATGTGTGGTTACTGTCCTACTTGCAAGGAATTGGTAGCAGAGAGATTTCTCACTGCCCTGGATGAACCTCTTATCATTTTATCCAAAAGTATTTTGATAGATTCGAAGGTTATCGAGAAGAAAGAGACCAAGTGGAAGAGCAAGTTTTCATCACCTGGTTTCAAGGCTTCCCCACTAATGATTTTGACATGTAAGACATTATGTGGAGAGGGTTTTTTAGACAGATATCCCCTGGATCTGTTGAGGAGTCCAATATCTGAAATAAAATTACTAAATACATTAGCAAAATACCTAAGAAAGCATGTTTCAGACAGCACCAAGGTGTTGCTAAAAGGAACTAGCCAGAGCTTTAATTAACAATGTTAATTTTACATGTTACTACACTTTTTCTACTAATCCCTGTTCATATGGCTGCAGTGCTAACAGACTGCGCACACCACATTCAGGCTTGTAGGCCTATTTGATTGACACGGAGGTGTGCTGAAGATATCTGCTACATACTCCATTATCCCTTGTAGATCTGTCTTCAATGAATTAGGATGCAAACTCCTTTTAAATTTTCATCTGTACTTGTAAAATAATTAAGTCTTTCTTTTTGATATTTAACTATATTTTATGTTAGCTGTCAATCTTTCAGTAGAAACGCTATAATTAGGTCTGCATTTTATGACATGCAATTTCACAGACTGAGTTAGAGTAGCAGAAGTTTTGACATTTGATTTTACCTTTGAAGAAAGCACAATCTGAAGAGCTATTTGTAGTACCTTGTGTTCTACAAGCTTCTGCCTGTAGCAATTAGCAGTAAGTTCCCTAGCAGGCTAGAACTGTAATTATTTCCATTTTTCCAATTGAATGGGGGTTGCATGTATTTATTTTCATACTTTTATTGGTTTTTATCAATGAAACATTCCTTTCTTTCACTTACTTCATAACTTTGTATGTTAGAAACTGAAATTGAAGACAACTTGTTGAGTTTCTGTTTCTGTTGGGCATGATCTTCACCTCTTTTGCCTATCTGGTAATAAACAATACAAGTCTTTGAGTGCATTTGAATAACTTGATTTTTCCCTTTCTTAAAACACTTAAATTGTCCTAATAGGCAAGTTGTTCCCTGATTTTTATTTTTGTCCCATGTATTTGGTTTTTAAATACTTTGTAATGGCGTTTCTTTTTTTTTACAATAACAGTTTTATTCCATTAGTTTCACACTTTTTATTTACGTGTGAGCTTAAAGAACATGCAATACTTTTTTACTACATTATAAATTATTACCTACTTGCTCACCAGAAAGCATTAGGAATTGCCTAGAGATCTTAAGCAAAGTTCTGTGGTTAACAGTCTCTTCATAGAGTTCAGCTCAGCAGTTACTGCACCCCAAAGGCTGCATCATTTTCCCCTTTTCCTCCATTGGTGAGAACTGCTGATACTTTATTTATCTTATGGGTTTGATTCTGGCTATTCTTCTCAATGGCCCTGCCTGCCCAAACAGGGCTGCATTTTGTGCAGTGAACTATCATGGGGAGAGAGGAAGATCTGTTCATAGAGTTCCCGTCTTTTGTCACGTCAGGGCTACAAAAACAAGGGCAAAAGTAAAAGCAAAAAGGGAAGCATATAGCTGGTATATCCCAGTGGTATTTCTAACAATGTGTGTACTTTATTTAATAATTCAAAGGAACAAAACTAAAAATCACAAAACCTAAGTCCAGTGATGAAGTACCAAGCTGTAAGATAAGTAAAAAAGGAGAATTGTCTTTCTAATTCTTGCATGAGAACAGGCAAGCCTTTGCAAGATGCTTTCACCAAGAAGATATTTGTCCTGTGTGCTTAGAGTTGCCAGGTCCCATCTCCTCACTGAATGCTGAGAAACGCTGCTGCAATTCCAGAGCATGGTCAGCAGTTAGGCAGAAGGGCTGGAAAAGGGATCTCCAAAAGGTGCCTGGGAGACCAGTGAGGATGTGTTCTGCTCTCAAGCTTCGTTCAGAAGATGTCATCCTGTGTTGCAGAACAAGAATAGGTTTCAAGTGATATTATTTCTCCCGGCTTTAAAATCTGAGCCATCATCACTGTTCTTTAGCTTGATTTCCACTGTGCCCTAGCCAGTTCTATTAGACTGATATGGAAACTCACTTACTCTTTTTTTTTTCCTACTAGATAAGAAATACGCATGGAGGAAGCAGTAAAAAGAATGTACAGGTATATGGAAATGAGTGTACAAAAATAGCAGAGAATGAACGTTACTCTGAGAAAGAACTTCAGCATTTCTTGAATGCTGAGCTAGTAACTTCAGATACAGAATAGCAGGCTATTCTGTAAATTTAAATGTATAGACAGCAGGAGATTCCCTGAGGATATCTTTATATGAGCTACTTCCAGCTTGAAAACTTATTACATGTCACTCATATTTTTACCAAAAGGTATTAGGTACTGTTTAGAATGTGTAAGTGCTTCATTTATACTTGTCTGTAGGTGTATTTCATACTGTAGGTATCTTCGTACTGGGTATACACTGGGTTGGTCTTTGAAGATGACTAGGAACTCATAATAGAGCAAAGGGAGAGAGTTTAAACAGTGCAGATTTTGTCTACATAAGGCTTTTTGAGGAGCTCTGTGGTGAGGACAGTTTTTCTGAAGTAGTGATCGAAGCAGGCATATATACGTTAAATGTCATTTGACAGTTCTACATTATCAAAATCCATCCTGCTCTGGCACAAGCAAATAAACTGTGGAACCTTTTTCAACATGTACTACTTGTGCAGATCTTGTTTAATAACTTCTATCCTGGGTTAACTTAATTTTTCTTCCTTCAGCATTACTTAAAATAGCTAAGTTACAAACCCCTGAATCAGTTTATAACAGAAACATTGACACAGTCTTTCTGTACAAGTATGTATGGCATAGTGGTAACATCAGTGTTGATGACAGATGTCATTAGTTTAATGACCACAGTTATCTATTGTCATTTTTAAGTGAGGTTACTTAATGGAGTTAAATCTACTTTCCTTAATGGCTAGAATTAAGCAACTGTCACATCTACATTAAGCATATTACCTGTAATTTGTACAAAGAAACCTATAACTGAATAATTACTCCTACTTAATAAACCATTAACCAGAAATTGACCAAGACTTACTAAAGCCTATTTGTGTTTTCCAGATTTGTTTAACATCACTGTTTTGCCCCTCACATGAGACTTCATTAATGTTTTATATTTAATTTGGCTGAAACGATCTGCAGTGAGCACTCATTTGATTTGTGTACCATGATGATAAAGCAAACTTGTAAATGGATAACATATGTAATATGCTTAAATATTTACATATTGTTTATTCTGTAACTGATGCTTTATTTTAAGGATGTGATTCTGATACCATTGAAATTATCCATAAAACAACACTCATCTTCAAAGAGAATTAGATCTCTTCTTAATTCTGCTTGCTGACTGTTCCTCCTACTTCATAGAATAGAATCATATAGTGGAGTCATAGAAATTTTGGTTGGAGGGACTTTTAAAGGTCATCTAGTCCAAACTCCCTGCAATGCGTAGAGACATCATCAACTAGATCAGGTTGCTCAGAGCCCCGTCCAACCTGACCTTGAATATTTCCAGGGATGGGGCATCTACCACCTCTCTGGGCAACTTGTTCCAGTGTTTCACCACACTCATTGTAAAAAATTGCTTCCTTATATCTAATCTAAATCTACCTTCTTTTAGTTTAAAACCACTACCCCCTGCCCTATTGCTACAGGCCCTGATAGAACGTCTGCCCCGTCTTTCTTATAAGGCCCCTTTAAGTACTGCAATGCCACAATAAGGTCTCCCTTCATAATAATATGAGCTATTAACATGAATCCCTGAATAATCTCCCTTGGGATTATTCAGCCTTCTCTTCTCAGTCTGAATAATCCCAACTCTCTCAGCCTGTCTTCATATTAGAGGTGCTCCAGCCTTCTGATCATCTTCAATGGCCCTTCTCTGTCCTGTGCTGAGGGCTCCAGAGCTGGGGTCTTCCCAGAGTAGAGTGGAAGGGCAGAATCAGCTCCCTCAACCTGCTGGCCATGTTTCTTTTGCTGCAGCCCAGGATATGGTTGGCGTTCTGGCCTATGAGCACACGTTGCTGGCTCATATCCAGCTTTTCATCCACCAGTACCCCTAAATCCTTCTTGTCAGGATTGTCAATCCCTAAATCCCTGCATTCATCCTTTCAGCCTATACTGATACCAGAGGTTGCCCCAACCCAGGTGCAAGAGCTTGCACTTGGCCTTGTTGAACCTCATGAGGTTCACACGGGCCCGCTTCTTCTGCTTGTCCAGGTCCCTCTGGATGTCTTCCCATCTCTTAGGCAAATCAACTTCACCACTCATCTTGGTGTTGTCTGCAAACTTGCTGAGAGTGCACTTAATCCCACTGCCTATGTCATTGAAAAAGATATTGAACAGTCTTGGTCCCATTACTGGCCCCTGAGGGATACCACTTGCCACTGATCTCCATCTGGACATTGAGCTGTTGACAACTACCTTCTGGATGTAACCATCCAACCAATTCCTCATCCACTGAACACTTCACCCATCAAATCCATGTCTCTCCAATTTAGAAAGAAGGATGTTGTAGGAGACCGTGTCAAAGGCCTTACAGAATTCCAGAGAGATGATATCTATAGCTCTTCCCTTTTCCACTAATGTAGTCACTCCATCATAGAGGGCCACTAGGTTGGTCAGGCAGAACTTGCCCTTGGTGAAGCCATGCTGGCTGTCTCGAATCACCTCCCTGTCCTCCATGTGCCTTAGCATAGCTTCTAGGAGGATCTGTTTCATGACCTTCCCAGGCACAAAGGTAAGGCTGACAGGTCGGTAGTTCCCAGGGCACTCCCTTCTACCCTTTTTTAAAAATGAGTACAATGTTTCCCTTTTTGCAGTCACTGGGGACTTCACCTGGCTGCCATGACTTTTCAAATCTCATGGAGAATGGCTTGGCAACTACATCAGCCAGTTCCCTCAGGACTCTGGGATGCACCTTATCAGGTCCCATCTGATTCTGTATGTTCAGGTTCCTCAGGTGATCATGAACCTGATCCTCTCTCACAATAGGAGAGACTTTGCTCCCCCAGTCCCTGCCTTGCAGTCTATCCACTCGAGAGGTGTGGAAAGAGATGTTGCCAGTGAAGACTGAAGCAAAAAATTAGCCTTCTCCTCATCCACTGTTAGTAGTTTTCCAATCTTTCTAATCAGGGAGGGTAGGCTTTCTTTGACTTTCCTCTTCTGGCTGACATACCAGTAGAAGCCCTTCTCTTTGCCTCCCTTGCCAAGTTCAGCTCCAGCTGTGCCTGGGCCTTTCTTAACCCATCCCTGCATAACCGGGCAGAATCCCTATAGTCTTCACAGGATTCCTGTCCCTGCTTCCACTACCTGTGCATTTCCTTCTTGCCCTTTGACTTAGCCATGCTGCTCTCTTGCCTTCCCTTCCTGATTTCTTATATCTGGGAACTGAGAGCTCTTCCACTCTGTGGAAAGTGTCCTTAAAGATCTGCCAGCTCTGTTATGCTCCCTTGTCTGTGAAGACAGGCCCTATGGGCTCTCTCCTTGAAGAGATGGAAGTTTGCTTTCCTAAAATTCAGGGTCCTGATTTTACTCTTCACCTGACCCATATCCCTCAGTGCTGCAAACTTGTTGCTGCAGGATCAAAGGACACTGCACAACAATCAATATGATCAGGCAAATGCCGCTTTATTGCTCGGATAGCTCAGTTATTATAGACAATTTTCTTCCGTGCCACGCGACACCTAAGCAATGATTGGTTACATGCATAGTCTACGTGAACATCTTTAACATAGGATTGGCTGGCATCAGCTGTCCACGCACACAGGTCTCTCCTCCTCCATACTGCCCAGGTTCCTGTTTTTTCCTAGCAGTTTTTCCTCAATTGCCATGACTAAGCAGTTAGCAAACCACAACTTGCTCTATTGTTACCTCAAGGCCTAAACTGATGTCAAGGGCCTTACTTATGCTAAAGCTATGCTAAGATTATACTGTTGTTATCAGGTTCTCCATGCTTGGGGTTTTCACAGGGTGACCATTCATCCCTAAAAACTCCTCCACACAAACTAGTTCCACTACTTTCAGTCTTCTTCCAAATACAGTAGCGGCTTTAAAACATTTTCTTTGAAAGAAAGAAAAAATATCTATATAATTGTCTTTCTTTTATATGTACTTATTTCTGTATTTTATTTTACACTTTAAGTGGAACAAATAATATTATTTTAAAAACAGAGAAAGGCAACATACAAGGTAGGAATGAATTTGTAACTCACAAGGAAAATCAGGGCAAACATAGCCCACTCCTAGGCAGACAAAGACTAATTCGCTCCAGGCTAATGCGAGTGCTTCCCTTCTCTAGATTTTACCTCAATGGTATGTGAAGAAAACCTTTGCCAATATATAAACCTCAGCCATTCATCTCTGTCTGAGTTCAGCTATATCCAGTGTTAATCTTTTCAGTCGTTACTTCCCCCTTAAATCCAGGACAGAAAATAAAGGAACTGCATTTGTTCTGCATGAATTCAAAGACTTCGATCAGAGTTATAGTTAATAAGGAGAAAGGTCACCAGGGTGGCTTTGCTTTCACACTGGGCCTGTGTGCAGGCTTGTGGGGGCTCACTGATGTGCCATAGGCTGACTGAACCGGTGCTTGAATATTACAGTCACCAAATTTTGTCCACAATTCGGAATTTTTTATTAGCTGAATACAATTTGCTCTTGAAATACATTCATTTGCTTAAAAGGTTCTTTTTCATAGGATCCTTGTCCTCTTACTTCCCCTCCCGTAGTTCACTGAAGTTAAAGATATCCTTCTCATGTTCTTTCTCTTTCTTTTCTCCTCTAACTAGAAAATAACTTTCTTTTAAGGACTTTGCTCTGCATTGAATTGTATACCAGCAAAAGAAAGACTGTTTTCTGATCATATCAAATTTATTTTACTATAGATTCTCCTTAAAATCTGTTTCTTCTTAGCTTTTTAACACTTTCTGAAAATGCTGTAGTGCAAGTGTTTTAAGAACAAAATATAAAACAAAAAATAGACACAAAGTGCAATAAAAATATCAAATTTTAGAATCAAACTCATAAAAATTTTTACATTGTGTATTCATATTACTAAATTTTTTCTCCTGTATCTTGTCCAACAAAATTCACTGTAGTTACTCAAGAGGGAAAAATAGCAAAGGGTAGTGACAGAAAAGAGCAGGAATGGGTAGCTAACTCCTTAAAATCTCTGAACCAGACGAGAACCAGAATCTCTGAACCAGCTCGTTCTGGGCGTCATCTCAAGGCGTATGGAGGAAAAGAAGGCCATCAGAAGTACTCAGCATGGATTCACCAAGGGGAAATCATGCCTGACTAATCTGATCGCCTTCTATGATGGTGTGACTGGATGGATGGATGAGGGGAGAGCGGTCGATGTGGTCTACCTTGACTTCAGCAAGGCGTTTGACACGGTCTCCCACAGCATCCTCCTAGGGAAGCTTAGGAAGAGTGGGTTAGATGAATGGACAGTGAGGTGGATAGAGAACTGGTTGAAAGACAGAGCCCAGAGGGTTGTGATTAGGGGCGTGGAGTCTAGCTGGAGGTCAGTGATGAGCGGTGTTCCCCAGGGGTCAGTACTGGGCCCAGTGCTCTTCAACATATTCATCAATGACCTGGATGAGGGGATAGAGTGCACCCTCAGCAAGTTTGCTGACGACACAAAGCTGGGAGGGGTGGCTGACACCCCGGAAGGCTGTGCCGCCATCCAGAGAGACCTGGACAGGCTGGAGAGCTGGGCGGAGAGGAACCTCATGAAATTCAATAAGGGCAAGTGTAGGGTGCTGCACCTGGGGAGGAATAACCCCCTGCACCAGTACAGGTTGGGAGCTGACCTGCTGGAGAGCAGCTCTGAGGAAAGGGACCTGGGAGTCCTGGTGGACAACAGGATGACCATGAGCCAGCAATGTGCCCTTGTGGCCAAGAAGGCCAATGGCATCCTGGGGTGCATCAAGAAGAGTGTGGCCAGCAGGTCGAGGGAGGTCATCCTCCCCCTCTACTCTGCCTTGGTGAGGCCCCACCTGGAGTACTGTGTCCAGTTCTGGGCTCCCCAGCTCAAGAGGGACAAGGAATTGCTGGAGAGGGTGCAGCATAGGGCTACTAAGATGATTAGGGGACTGGAACACCTCTCCTATGAAGATAGACTAAGGGAATTAGGTCTCTTTAGCCTGGAAAAGAGGCGTCTGAGGGGGGACCTAATTAACACTTATAAATACTTGAAGGGTGGGTGTCAGGAGGATGGGGCCAGGCTCTTTTCGGTATTGCCTAGTGATAGGACAAGAGGTAACGGGCACAAACTTGAGCACAGGAAGTTCCACCTAAACATGAGGAGGAACTTCTTTACCTTAAGGGTGGCAGAGCCCTGGCACAGGCTGCCCAGGGAGGTGGTGGAGTCTCTGTCTCTGGAGACATTCAAAACCCGCCTGGACACGTTCCTGTGTAACCTGCTCTAAGGTGGCCCTGCTCTGGCAGGGGGAGTGGACTGGATGATCTACTAAGGTCCCTTCCAACCCTATGATTCTGTGATTCTGTGAGAAAAAAAAGGTAGAATAACACTTACCATTCCACAAAACCATACAAAAGTATGAAGTCAGCCTCTAGAAGGTTTTTATAAATGATGACTTTCAATAGACTTCATCACATAAGCTGACAAGCTGATACAGAGAAAAGTCAAGTTTCTGTTTACTGTTGGTTAGGGTGCTTTCTTCACCCATTGTTTTTCTTCATTTCCAAAGGTTGCAAAACATATTAGGAGAATCAAATAAACAATGCTTCTCTTAAAAAGAACAAAATATTATCCATACATCAGATTTTCAACACATTCTTTAAATGGAAGTTTAAAATTTAATATGAAGAAATATTCTGAATCAAACGTCTTCCTGTAGTGAATAGCATATGATTGTCCCTGAGTCTAAGACCATACTAAAGGGTTTAGTCACACTGCCATTTCCACATATTTTAATGGGAAGTTTGTCTGAATCAGTATTAGGGCACCAGGTATCTTACTAAATTATCCCTTTATGTAGCACTATTAATGTAGGCTGATCCTTTCATCCGTGAACTGAGAAATTAAAAATATATTAATACCAAAGTCTTCATGATAACTGCATTGATGGACAACACATAGTTTATATTTAATCACCTCTTATTCATAACATGTCATAATCATCCATCATGGCAGCAAGAAAATTGTCCAGCCTAACTCCTACACTGAAGGTAGTAATGAAAATATAATAGGGGAAAAAAGTTCAAGGGGAAAACTCATTGCATAATTGATGTCATGGACTGGTGATCTTATAGGAGATGATGTCTGTATTCTGCATTAACATATTTTATTCAAGCACAGAGGCATATGTGAAGATGTATAGAAGTTACATACCTCTGACATTTCATGATAAGCCTCTCGTATCAAAAATCATGGGTCAACTCTCATCAAGCACACAATTTTGTTGAACAACATAAAACATTATCTATCTGATATTTTTATCTTTCTCCTGACTTCTTCCAGATACCAGTATCTGTTTTAATATTCTCAATAGAAAAAGAGGCTGCTATTTGCTATTTAGGAAAGACTTCTAGTCATCCTCTTTATTTCAAATACACCTCTCTCATTTTCTAGTCCATCTGGGTGACTATGTGTGGTCATTCATCTAATCTACCTATATACACCCATAACTTAACTCTCTGGTCCAAACTAATTCAGTGGGCTGATACTACCATCAGTAAAGGGAGACAAGCACTTCTTTAGCTCAATTCGGTTTTCCAGAAAGGCGAATGATTTGGTCTCTAGAGACTCCTAATTTTAAAACAACGGAAGTTAAGGATGCCAACCTTGTGTAAGACTAAACAGCATGAGCTCAAGGATAGACCATGGCAAATTTTACCCAGGTCAACCATTACTCTGATTTATCATAACAAAGGTTCTTTCATCTCCCTCTCCTGCTATCCTATCTCATCCCCCAGGAGAGCACCATACTAGAGCGTGAAATTGCCCTGAAATCAAGAGGAGGATCCAATCTAATTCCTTCTCCTCCCTTACTGTTTTATTTAATGTACTGACCAATGTAGATCTCATAAAGAGCCATGATTTGCTTTAAAGTTGCCCTGACCAGCTCTCCTGAAGCATATTCCATGACTATCATCTATTTTGCATATCTTTGAGGGTTTTGTAGATGCAGACAACATTGACTGTAATTTATTTAGTTCTTGAGTGCATTGCCAAGAAATATATTATATGCTTTAAGAAGTTCTTTTGCTCTGTAGATGCTTTTTGTTGTCTTCCCCTTAACACTGAATTTTCTGTGTCATGTTCATTCTCTGGCCTTTAGCAGTGTTTTCGCTTTCCTAACTATGGCACTGTTGCCAGCCTTTTCTAGGCAAAGGAGAGTTCATTTCAATGAACTTACTATCCAGCTGATGGAGTTGGCCTTGTACTTTTTATTATTTGGCCACAAATCCATGCTTTGCTGTGGTTATTTCATTCCTAGCAGTAGCCATTTTATGAGCACCAGACACAGTTTATGCTGATAAGAACTTGCTACTTCAACGAAGAAACTTCAAAGATCTCAGTGAATAATGGTATGAGTCATGGATGCTACAAGGCATCCTCAGCAAGAACAAGTGTAAAAAATGTAAGAAAGTTCAAACTTCTTGATTGTTAATATTTCTTTTCACTTATTGTCTGACATATTTTTACCCCCAAAATGAGCTCTTGGTCTAAGTACATTGCAAATTATTTCCTTTATCCCTCCCACCCCCAACACTTTTGTAAACCATATGGCTAATCCAGCCTCTGAAAACTTCCATTTATTTTAGAAATCACGGACCTTTATGACTAATTTCCCGTGCAAAACTATAATTACTTTAATTCTACATTGCTGGAGAGAATTTGAAAACAGGATTTCTTTAGAACAAAATTAACTTATATCATGAGTGAAAAGATAAATCATATTAGCTTAATTAAAGTATATTAACATTTTTGTTGCGTATGAATAAAAAATCAGACACAATGAAAGCAGGTTTCTCATAAAGAGACAATTTATGGAGATTTATGAAGATTTTAGGAACTTGCAAAATTCCATTACTTAACATCTCTATTAAGATCTTTACAAGCATACATAATGAAAGACCTAATAAAAGATTTAATAAATGGACTTCTGCTTAAAGTCACATTGATTTAATATAAGAAAAGGATCTGTAAGTTAATTTATATGAAAGGGATAATCAGTAGTTAAAATAAAATTAGTTAGTCTTTATTTTTTTTTTCAGGATTGCTAAACAAACATAGAAAAAGCAAGCACTGCCTTAAAATGCTTTTTAAAATCAGTCCAGCACTGACTTGTTAAACATTTATTTTACTTTAAGTGTCAATGTTCTTCTGACCATAGATTGCCTCAAAATCTATTAGGGGTAATCAAGTCTTATTCAATAGGAATTCTTATTTAAAACTGAACCCATTGGAGACACTACCCATAAATAAGCATGATTTACCTGTAAAGAATATTCAGGATAACATACGTTACTGCAGTGTTTCCTTGTCTTCTTCTAATAATCTGCTTTCTCATGCTTTGACTAAAATTTAAGAACTTAATGAATTATTTTTTAAATTTTGTTTTTATGAAATAACCTTTAAAACGGTGTCATATAAAAGGGTAATATCAACGTTGTTGTACTACTCCGCTTATGCTTGAATCCTTTTCTAATGTGTCAGCTATTTTTTTACTATTCTGTTATCTCAGAATTCTCCTGATGCATGGGGAGAATTAGCTGGTGACAGAGGTGATGGAGTGAATAAAGTAAGTATTTAGCATTGAACTGGATTGTGTACTTTACACTTCCTTTTTTGCTCCAGTGAAGTACCTCCAGTCCACAGACTTTCTTTGTCATGATGCTGTAGAACAGCGGAGTCTGCAAAGTTTCTGTCCCTCTTTCTAAGACATGTAAGATGCGGAGTTTAAGCTGGCAGATGATTTGGCAGCATGGTTCCATCAGAACTTTAGAAAATTTGTTAAGAATCTTGTTGTCTGGATGAAGTCGTCTTCTAGAGTTTTATTGTTCTTTATGACAATACAGTGGTTATGTCTAGTAGAACAGTATATTGCTCACATGCACACAGTACCTTTCTCCCATCACTTATGACAATATTTATGATCCAATATAATTAATCTAGCTGCTTAATATAAGAGAACTGGACTACTGTTCTAGATGCCTCGAGAGAAACTTCCCTGTCTTCATTATACATATATAAAAATATTAAATAGTTGCTGTCTTTAGGAAGATTGCCTCAGTTCCCTCTCCCCACCTACTTACCTGCCCTGAGCAGGTACCTGGGTCCAGCATCCAATTTTGCAACTGTATATCTATCTTGGCCACAAAAATGTCAAGTAAGAATGGCATTGATTTAAAAAGCTATCTAGTGATGGTAAGGTGCACTCCCTTTCATTTCATACTCAAGGGCAATATAGTGTCACTTTTGCTTTCAGGTTTACAATTATAATATGTCAAAATCTTTTTGGCAGAAATGATTAATCCTGAAACAGGCAAACCCTTTTATCCCAGCAGATCCTAAAATCTTTGCAAACTATGAAATTTTGAGCTTGTTGAGGCTGTCTTTTTGGCATAAGGACTTCATGGAGAAAAATTATAATTAAACAGATACACATAACTCAAATAGGCTTTTTGAACATTGCGTTGAGATACACTGAATCTTAATTTACTGTTAAAAGTTCACAAAGATCATCCTTTGGCTGGCTTTGTCAGTGTCATACAGCCAATGCACATTCATGGAAAATGGAAATAATCCACTCTGCATAGAATAAGTAAAATATAGAATAAAGAATACAAAGACACGTAGCAAAGCACTCTGTCTGGCAAGTCTTCTCAAACAAGACAAAATAGTCAGGTCTTGATCTAAAAACTGAAAGCAGATACAGCAGGAATAACAGGATGTGGGACACAGAGAAGAGAAACCTCCATTATTGCCATTTCACAATTTGAAGGGTTTAAGTTGCTTTCTGCCTTTTGCCTTCATGCAGCTGCTTCATCTGGCCAAGGGTGTTTGTCTCCGTAATGTCTAGAGAAAACATTCGTGGAGAAATCTGAAACATCTGTTGTTTGTCCTTCTACATTCTATTATGTAGAATAACATTTTAAACTAATGTGTAAATATATTAAAAAATCATAATCTCAAGGACTAAGCCCAGGAAGTAAGCAGCACAAGTGATGGCAATAATAATACAGTGCTCTGAGCTAGTCTTCTAACAAAAAAATAAAGGCAATTTCTAAGCATAAAGAACCAGCATCAATTCATAAGCTAATTATATCCCACTACTGGTGTTGCTTTCATCTCATGTTATGTGCTCTTTAGACTGAGGTGGGAACAGCATAAATACAGAATCATAGAATCACAGAATCATAGGGTTGGAAGGGACCTCTGGAGATCATCTAGTCCAACCCCCTGCCAGAGCAGGGCCACCTTAGAGCAGGTTGCACAGGAACGCGTCCAGGCGGGTTTTGAATGTCTCCAGAGACGGAGACTCCACCACCTCCCTGGGCAGCCTGTGCCAGGGCTCTGCCACCCTTAAATACTTGACCTCCAAGCATCCTACCAGTGAATGACATTCCTTCTCTGAAGGGCAGGAGGAGACGATTAATTATATTTCTGAAGACCTTCATATCCATTCTGGAGCTAGGAGCCCTCTCCCTTGTTATTTGCTGAGGATGAGCCCTAAATGGCTGATTTGCTAAGCTGGAGTTGGAAAATTCTTGGAGACGTTCACAGTCCACTTTATACACCAGATGGCTTCAAGAGAGACAATGTTATTACCACTGCCGCTGGACAAAAAAAGCGCAACAGTTTAAGTTAACAAATAGAGTAATTATAGTACCCTGGCAGCACTGAATGTATGTGAGTTCTCATAATGTGCACTCTGGTTTACAAATTTATGAATATGATCCCCACGAAAGGAGGGAAACAGGATATGCATAAAGCATGATGTGTAATACACTGCATGATATATTCAGAATTATAAAACTGAAACAAAATGTGTTGAATAAGTTGGAAACAATATATTAGAACAATTTCTTTCACAAAATGCTGAGACTCATCTGTTCAAAACAGAAATAAATGTCAGCTTCCAGGATTTCTATGGACTACATCTCCATTTTTTGAAGTGCTGCAATGCTCAGAACTACAATTTGAAGCTGTTTTTAAATGAAAGTTCCTAAAAACAGTAACAAATATTTTCAGTGATAAGAATCTCCATAGGAAACTAAAATTATCTTTGTAGTCTTATTTCCCCCTCATTTAAGGCTTGGAAACAACTATTAGCATGTCTTTTTGCAATCAGAGATCATGTTGGCTATGTTTGGTAACACTACAGTAGTGAATGCTCAGTCTCATGCTAAAAGATGGTATTTGTTTTATATTTGCTTTTGCAAACAAACTAATACAAAAAATTCCCAAATGTAAGATTTATTGTATGTATTTCCTGAAGAAAATGTTACCACAGGATAGGTAGCCATGTTTTCTAAAATATTTGCAAATTTTCAAACATTTTGTACTATTACTCAAACTAAAGCTTTTTTAAGCTTTTTGAAAGGCATTTGAAAATGATAAGGAAAAAAAAAAAAAACAAAAGAGAGAAGGAAAGGAAAAGAAATACTTGTCCTGGGTTTTCTAAACCTTACTTAAAAGAGTAAGAGGGGGAGAAGGTCTCTGACAGATTGGAGTGGCTCAGGGGATTGGTAATGGGCTATGGAGTTATATACCTCTAGGTCACCATCTCATATCTGGAGTGTTACTAATTAAAGACATAGCACACTCTGTTATTTGTATTTTTAAGGTCTATAAACTTCTTTGGGCTTCTTGGTTAATGACTTGGATTAAATTGATTGTGAAAAGGAACGTCTGTCCTTGAATGACTTTACTAAAGACTGAGGTAAGAGGTTATTTTTCAGTACAATACTAACAATTCTGTTGTTAGATTTAAAAAATAAATATTTCGGCTCTTAACACCCGAACTGAACTGATGAGGGGATAATTTGTTCAGAAGTAGGGGTAACTAGGAAGACTCTAGAATATTTATAGGCACCTATCCAGTTACTTTCCCCCTGCATTCTTTCTATAATATTAACATTTAATTTGCATAAAATTCCTACATGTATTCTAGTAACACAATGCTGAGTATGGAAACAGAATCCAAGCAAAAGGTAGATAGAAGAAACTGGAAGAAAATGGTGAAGGGGTGAATACCTTCCTGTAAACTGAGAGAAAAACAGATACTGGGAGAATATGAAAATCTTGCATTCTCAGTCTTAATTTATTTTAGGCTACTGCTGTATCTCAGAGAGTATTGAGAGTTTTTTTGGGGAAAAAAGTTTTTTAACACACAGGAAAAGTTGATGGAGGGCTAAACAGTATTACTTTAATTGCCTTAGATCTCAGAGTAATTAGGAACACAGCCTTGCACACAACTATTTACGAAGTCATCTCTGATCACACGGATGACTGAATTCACAACTCATTTCAAAAGGATTTCAATGTACACAAAAGCTGAATTGAGAAACTTCTTAGATAAATGATCATAACAACACTCCTTCACCTGTCCTTCATGCCAATAGCTACACATTTTATAGCAAAATTTTCATGTCTCTACTAGAACATGTCTGCTTTTGTGAATAAATTTTACGATTTGACAGAGGAACATCATGTGTCCTCTTTGATCCCCTCGGAATACGAGATATCTCATCTTTCAGAAGCATATTGAAATAACGTGTTTAACTGAGAACGGCCAAAATGGACATGACTTTTCAAGTCATGAATAGCATAAGACCTGAATAACGTAACAGAATTTACTGCATTTCCACTTTCTAGAGGATGGAATAGAGCCTAAATGACAAAAATGAAAATGTCAAACACTTCAAGATTTCAAGTTCACTTTCTACATGTGGGGGGTGGGGGAGGCGGAGGACAAGCCGGGGGGATATGGGACTCTGAGTCTCCTGTACTTTCCCCAAACATATTCTGGTTTTTAGCCTGAAAAAGTTAACTACAAATACACACTTCTTGCTTGTTAATCAAATACACTTTCACTGCAATCTAAATATTGTTCTAAATAACAAAAAATACCCCCCAAAATTTCCTGTCTTTTTTTTTAAAAGTCTCTATAATTCTTGTATATAGGTTTATTAAATTGCCCAAAAAACTGCTCCAAACTGTTCTTTCTCTTGTCTCACCTAACTTTAACTCTTTCATCAACTTGCTCTGAAGTTTGCAGTCACAACCTGCTATACAGCAGATGCCATTTCTATACCTGGTACCCTTTGTCACTGATTTTCATTCACTGCTGCTAAGCTAAAAAGGCTATTACAATTTTTTTCTGCACATTTTTAGAAGTATGAACATCTCTGAACAGCTTTGATAGTCCTTGATCATGACAGATTTTGACTGCTCTTGAAAAAGGTGAAATGTACTAAAGTTCTTACTCTGGCTTTGCCTATGCAGAGGAAAAGACAGGAGAATCTACCATATGCCCCATCAACTCAATTTTGCTTGGACAAAAGTGGAAAAATAAACCTAATTACTTTCAAACTTACTTTCTTGCTCCCTTTTGTGGGATCAAGGCAGAACCTGCCACAGTGAGGAATGAACGCAACATGTTCTCCTCTCCCCATGTCCAGCTGGAACCAGCCTCTGGACTCTTCTTTTTGTCAGGTCATATCTTCCCATCATGAGTCCAGATGGTACATTTGTTTTCCTCTTACATTTTTTTTCCCAACTCCGTAAAAAGGAGCCCAAAGCAATGTTCTATTATTTTAATGTGAGAGCTCTCTCTAGTGGTAAGGATATTACTTTCCTTTATGTTTGCTTCAATTGTAAAATATCCCAAATGGCTACCCTTTCATACTGGCTACCCTTTCATACTGAATTTAATCTGACTTTTTTTCCACATTGTAAGCACTGATACTTCATTAACACGGACAAATATTTTAAAATAATTTCAAAAATTTTCGTTCCACATTTTTGCTTTTGTACTAACGTCGCTACAAACCCTTTTCAACTTAAAATGACAAGATTTATGTCTGTTGACATCTCAAACATTAGAGCCTATAGTTGTTTTCAGCTTCTAATCGGAGACATTCAGGTATGGAGAATGAGAGGACATCAAGGATACAGACTAGCAATCTTGCAAGTCTTTATGGAAAAAGTGCAGTGTGATTAGGTTTGAAAACAGCCCTCATATTAGGATAAGTAGGAAGGTCTATTAAGATTGCTCAGTAGAGGTGTAATTAAGGTCAGGAGAAAGATTTCAGATGAATAAAAGTGAATTTTTCTAACAGTAGCTGTGATAGGCAGAATAGAATTCCTCTGAAAATATTAGGAGGATAGTCACAGAAAGTTAACTAAACATATAATAAGAGAGGATAGCAAAATGGGTGAGTGTTTCAAATGAACAATGAAAAGGTTAGATATAGCTCTTATAAACAGGCAGAATCTGTGTGTTTTAAAGTACATATAATTAGACATCTGGTCATTTAATTTGTGGGTAAAACAAATTTAGAAAGTATTTTTCTCAAAACAAGAATGAAAACTCAGAAAAAAATGTCAGTGTTCCATTTTCATCCCTTAACATTTTAAGTTTCTGGTTTAAGCTTGAGAAGAATGAAACTAAACCTAAAGAAAATGTTTAAGGCCTGAAAAAATATTCCAATCTGATCAAAGCAGTTGATCTGAAATAACCTTTTCCACAAAATTTTGGTTGAGGAACCAGATGAAAATGCAATCATGTGAATAGTTCTATGCAAAATGTCATTTGAAATAACTTTTGAATTAAACCTAGACACTGCTGTATCTAATTTAAACTTTGAGCTTCATTAAAATTAGTGTAGTCTCATTCAAATAATCCTGTACAGTAGCAGTTGACTGGAAAATTGCCTGAATGTGAAACTGAAGTCTAGTTTCTAGACTCCACACACAAAGCAAAATCCTCCATAAACCCTCAGCACCGATGCTAAGGTACGTATGCAATGGTAAAGAAAAACACATTTGAATTGCATTTCCCCAAACTATTAATTTCTTTCAGGAATTCTCTTTGTCTTTTATTGACCATAGAATTGTCCATGCTCTTTAAACATGGAGATATATTGTCTACCAGTCTAGCAGTGACTGGTAAACAGGTCTGAGTTAACTCTTGCCAGGAGAAGGCTGGTTTGAGGCGGGGTGGGGGGTCAAGGCACAGGCTTTTTTCACCGGACAGCGCATGTTTTTGACTGCTGTATTTCATTGTAACAGAGCTGTTTCCCCTGCTCCAATCCCATTTTTGCAGCCCTGCCTAGTTGCAGTGGTGGTGGGTATAACTGTAGGTTTCATGCAGAAGCCCCCAACATCTAAATTAGCTTGTTCAAAAAACGCTGAGACTAGGGAGTTAATGTGAACGACATATTCTCCCTGATACCAGTAAATTAACACATTTTTATCTGTAAATCATCTCAGATATTCCAATGATGAGCAAGTACTTGTGATTTCATTTCTGCTTATCCTTGCAGACTCTTGAATTATTCTGAAGCCACCAGCATTTCTAAAAGCAAGACACATTGATTTCCTCATTATATTAGGAAACGGCAAGTTAAGCAAATTTCAGAAGTCTTTTCAAACTCCAGAGTCTGTTCAGAAGTGATAAGACAAGACATCATATTCGACTCTGTAAGCTTTTGTGTGGAGATAGTTTTCAGCAAAAGTATTTCTGTCCTAAGGAAAAAAAAAAAAGAAAAGACTATTTCCGTCTTCCCGCTGGAAGGGGAAGGGGAGGACAGAATCTTCAAATTCTAATTCATGTACTGCAACCATTTTACTTGCTTTTTTCTATGCAGGGAAAACGGAGAATTTTGTATGCTAAAATTGACTTTTACACCAAAACCCACCATGCGAAATTGTCCTAACCTCAACTGTGCTTATCAAAGGCAAACAGGCAAAATAAAAAAAAAAAAAAAGAAATATTATGATCACAATGGCAAATGAGTCCTGTTCACAAAAGAAAAAGGCAATGATTTTTTTCCTCAGAAAAAAATTCTAAAAGGTTATGTGTGAAAATCAATTCAACAAGCAAAATTTTTCTGCATTTGTCCAATGAATAGCTTACAGTGTGTTCATTTATTTCATTATATATTCTCTAGAGAACTCAACATAATTACTGCTTATATCACGTAGCAATAACTGGCTATATTCAGATGCTCTATATCATTAATACAAAGCAAATACTTGCTACCATTTACTGCACTGCACCAGCTAGTGTGATGCAGGTTGAAATGTTTTGTACTTCAGATTTCAGTATACGGTAACCATAAAACATGGAAATTACCGCGGATATGGTAATATCTCTTTGTGCAACTCTACTGTACCTTAAAAGTCAACTTGAATAATTTTTACAGTGGAATATATGAGGGAAGGATATCTACCCCAAATGACAGTCTCAATTTCTACTTTTATTCCAGTAAATGCTACTTACTTTGTTCCAGATGAATGTCATAGTCATGGGCATAAGCAGAGAAAATGCCATGCCTTCATCTGGTTTTGGGGGGGTTTGGTTTTGGATTTGTGTGTGTATGTATGTGACTTGTGTCAGTCCAGAAAACATACTTATTTATCTAAAGTTGCATGTGAAGTCTCAAGTGGTCCCAGGTTTGATAATGGCCTAGAGAGCTTTTTCTTGCTTTGGATCTTCTGTGACCTCTGTATAGAGAAGGATATGTTACCCACAGCATTTAGTGTCACTTTACAACCTCACACTTCAAAAGATTTTAAATAATACCAAATGGAGGAAAATTCTGTTTAACAGCAGAATGTGTATGAACACAGTAAGAGCAGGGTATATGCAAAACAACATGGCTCACAATGAGCAAATTATTCCAGAGGGAATAATTTAGTTGTCTACACATCATTTCTGCAATAGCTCGACTTGTAAAACAGATGTTAGAAACTTTCTGGTTAAGGCAAACTGACCTTCTTTTGCAGTAAATACATTTAAAAACCATACATCTTCTCTTGGTCTTTGGATGAGTTCTCACTCCTTGAAATAACAACACACATTTGTTCGCTTATGCAGCTGGCTAACTCAATTTCAATTTTAATAGCCAAAGACACCCACCCTATCAATTTACATTGATTTGCTGGAAAAAAAGGGTGTACTGCTCTGAATGTCCAATCATGAAGAAAAAGCAGGTTGTATAGAGGTAAAGCAACCTTACCTCATCTTTGAAAAGACACAGTGTGATTTAGCTAACACATTCAATTATACAGATTCCAGCTATACTGACCTCTGCTCCTTGTGGCTTGGCACGTGCTGTGTACAATGTTGAAATGTCTCCCACAATATTAGCATTGAAGAAAGACTACTGAGTTGATAAGGAGGTCAGTCAAATCCCAAAACCAGAAATCTAACAGACGAGATAACCGAAAAAAACCAGTAGCTGATCTGAAAGGTGTTTCACCTACACACACCTACACAGCCATTAAATCTTAAGGGTGTAGTTTTAAAGGAAGAAAATGCCAACGGCTGGTAAAACATAACGGTAACTTATAGAACTATAAATTAAAAGAAGACCATGAGTGATCTGAAAGGTCAAAAGAATAAAAAATTGAGGTCTTTAGAGAGCCATATGTTTCTGAACTGTAGGGGAAATTCTGCACCATAAGCAAAAAAGGCCAAACTTGTCATTAATATGCTTTTCCTTGACAAAAAGGTATTTCTTTTTGGATTCATGAAGAACATAGTGCATTTGCCTCTTGATGTTTGTGTCTGTGAACTTCGCTTGAAAAACCAAAATTTCACTAACACCAATTTTCTTACTTTGTAGAGCAGAATATACACAAATACTTCTGTGATTTCATGGGATTTAGTTTACTGGTAACTTTGCAAAGTTTACAAACTTGCTATGGTAACAATGCAAAAGGGACAAAACTGAAATGCAGAGTTACAAAATGCTAACAAACCAGTGGTGACATTGATTTTGCTCTGTGTCATAGCTCAAGATGCCCACTCTCCTGAAGGGTGCTTTTTCTGAGACATTTGTTTTAGATGAATGCAGACGTCAAAAGTAGTTTTACTTTTAACAAATCATATGATTCATCCTGAAGTATTTATGTTCTTTTTGTATTGAAAAGTTTTGATCCAAGTCTAAAACATTTGTTATACGCATATGACTGTCTTTAATCATCTTTATGCATCTTCAGTCAACTGACTCACTAACTAGTACAAAATTAAATGGCTCTCTAGGCAGGTTCTTCAGTCCTAATGAAGCAAAAAGGATTAAGTACCGGTTTTGATACCATTAGCCAGTAGCTTCACAAAGCCTTTTTTGGCCCACCTGATTCTTTTTTTTTATTATTTATTACATTATACTACATTTCTGCACGCAAATTTCCAGAGTTTATGATCATTTGGATCATACGCTCTATTTGATCATTATTATCTATTTTCCTCGTTTAGATGCAACTTCACCTTCTTGAATGACATCTTCCTGATTCTAATACTATGCTTGATTTTGCTGTTTAGTTATGCTGGCTTCCTTCGACTCTTTCTCAGGTCTTTTCTAAAGTTGTTTTGTACTGTCATTGTGCTCCCACTATGGCATCCTTCAGTAACAATAAAATTAACCATATGAATTTAATTATCCTAACAGCATTTTTGCTTTATTCCTCTTAGTGAAGTTTAACTAACCTGGAGTAATTTCTTATGCTTCTCTAGGGATGTTTAATAAGAGCTAGTTGCAGTCATTGTTGTTGTTCTGGAGTTCCTTTGCCCATGAGACTTTGAGTAAAGTCCTGCACATCGCTCTGAATCAAGTCCAGGGTTGCAGTTTTCTTCTAGGCCTGTTATCTGGACACTCTGTGATAACATTTAAAAATTTAATCTCTGATCCACATCCCAGTGTGACATTTGACCAGTCTACATGTGGGTAATTGGAGTCACTCAATATAGTTGCATTTTTTGCCCTTCGTATCTATCTGGTTTCTTTCAGCATATCACAGTCAATGACCCCATCTTGGCCAGGCAATTGGTAATACAGACCCAGTACTATACCTGTCCTTTTTGAGCTTCATATTTAAATTCATCCAGATTCTGTGCTACTTACTGAGGCAGTTAAGCTATTTCTTTTTCTTTGTAAGGCCTTTCAACACATAATAAAATTCTGCTGACAGAAAGATTACCTAGCCTTCCTGTATATTTTGTATCATGATATACAGTGTTCTGCTTGTTGTCTTTTGTTACACAGTTTTCTGATGGGTCTAGTACATTGACATCTTCATTTAAGGCTAGATATTCAAATTCCTCCATCTTCTTCATTTACGTTTCTAGCATTTGTAGAAAATCACCATCACGCTGGGAATGATTACCAATTTTGATTTGAAAAAGCAATATGGTTTGCGCTGGTTCCATTATCTTCCTAATTTGATTAGTTTTTCTAGCAGCAGGCAGTGAGCTGCTAAAAATTATACAGATAGCCAAAACTGAATTCCTATTTTGACTCAATAGTAAAAGTTGTAAGAAATATTTTCTAAAAACAACGCTATCACACTTCCTGGTGTCTTCCTCTCAAATGCTCTCATGCTACATGCTGAAATCAACAGAACATATTATTCTACCAAGCATCCAAAATGTTAAAAAAGCAAATTCTGGGCATGATAGGTAAAGCCAAGACAGAAATACTTTATCCAATAGGCTATACTACATTATTATTATTATCAGTTCTAGGCTACTTCTAACAGGTAATTAAAGTCCAAATCATGATATGCCAGTGCCCATAATTATTCTGCATGTCTTTCAGATGTCTGCCTTATCAGCTCACTAGTGATCTTTACAGAAATTGAGTTAAGAAGAGAATTATCTTCACTCTTAAAGTAGAACATGGCTGTCCAGAAAATAAAAAAAGGAAAAAAAAAAAAAAAAGAAAAAATATTGAGTAAATTTGGGGAAGAAATTTATTTCTTTTATTTAATCCTCTAAATACTCAGGAAGCATTTCTATTTGAAGGCAACTCAGGATTTTTTTCTGTCTGTAGATTTTTTTATATTTTATTAGAAAGTGGATAAAGTCATTAAAGCCTAAATATATATATGCACACATATATATTCCAGTTATATAAATGTAGGCAACTATTGAAAAAGGGAGGAAAAGGCTTCTGTTGTGCAGCATAGAACTCTTCAGAAGGTAACCAACCTGAAAGAGAAACACCCTGGGCCAAGAGGACTCCATCCACATCACAAACACAAGCCCCAGTGCTCAGCACAGGCACTGCAATCAGCAGTAGCTACCTACATGCTATTACTGCATTTTAAACACCCTATCTTTGCTCTTGAGACGGCATTTTAAGGTTAGCTGACTTATGGGATCTTAAAGCCTTCTCCCTATACATCGTTCTTGTGGCTACAAATGTAAGAGACTTGACTCTAGTTAAGTATTAAGGGTGCAGGGGTTGGTGGGGTGCAGTGTGGTGAGCCTGGAGGCTCTGCTGCCCCTGCCCTGACACCAGCACTCTGAGAAGACTGGGAACCTCATCTGCCCTACCATGCAGAAATGACAAAAGTGTACCTATACCTCCTACCCTGGAAATAAAACTTACCTCTTCCTACACTTCTATGCCTTTAGGTTTGCCTGGGTTTTCCTTTTGCCAGGAGCAGTTCCCTGAGTCGTGCCTGCACTGACCCAAGGTACTCAGTGATTTTCTGAGGCCATGCTTGCTCTACATTGATTTCAAACTACACTCCCACAGTTTCAGGAGGTGTCTCTCTTTCTAATGAATATACACTCAAGCATGAGAAGCAAGCAGAAAAGACTGTGTGAATATTTGTCAGTCACATGCTCCAGGGGCATGACAAAAAAAAAAACCAATAGGGCAGCAATTTTGAATGTGGAACTGTGAACCAAAGTCAGCCTAGCGGCAGATCTTGTTTTTTCAGGGTTTAATCTGTTTTAGGGGCACAGTCTTTAATTAAATTACAAATCAAATCAACCTAATTGCTCGTTCTGAGTCCACAAGTTACTATTTTGAAAAGCTATAATATTTTTAGTAGAACATACCTGGAAGGAGCTGAAAGACTTTTGCACTTGGACAGGGTTCTCAGCTGTTTCATATCCAGACTAAGCAGTTCTCCAGCACAGTCTGAAGGTGGCTGGGTCTAAAATTCACCTTTGCTGTGTTTCTAACCAACACAATTACTTTATGGAGTTGCTGAACATTTCAAATATAGATTATTCCAAAAATATTTAAGAAGTTCAAGAAAATAAATGAAAAGCAACTGCGATTTCTTGCAGAAGCATTAAAGTGTTTTTTGTTAAACAGATCGGAGTTTGCAGATAACTCTTTAGTATCATAGAAAATCTCAAGTCGGAAGGGACTCATAAGTATCATCAAGTCCAACTCCTTGTTCCTCGAAGAACTACCTAACAGTAAACCATATCACTAAGAGCATCATCCAGGTGCTCATTGAACTCTGACAGGTTTGGTGCTGTGACCACTTTCCTGGGATGCCTGTTCCAGTGACCAACTCCTCCCTCAGTGAAGAACCTTTTCCTAATTTCCGATCTGCTTGACGTAGCTTCACTTCATTTCCTCTTGTCCTGTCGCTGGTGACCAGAGAGAGGAGATCTGCACCTCCCCTCTGCTGTCCTCCTTGAGGAAGCTGCAGACTGCAATGAGGGCATCCCCAGCCTCTAGTTTCACTTTTTCTATGTGTCACTGCACTGTAGTAACGCCGCTGTCCCAAAGCAAGGGTTGAGTAGTGTCTTGAACAGCAAGTTCAAATTTCACAGCCGCTTGTCACACTGTTTCTAATTCCATGTATCACATGTTGATTTTTTTTGCATTTGTTGTTGAGCAGAAGAATAAGAATGCAAGGTACTGCGGGGAGGATTTTGCCCTTTGCAAGACATGCAATTTAGTCAGAGTGTGCTCTTGAATTGTGTACAGTTGCTGAGTCTTGTCTTTTCCATCTTGCCCTTAAAATGATCTCTAACAAAATGCAGCAGAATCTTATTCCCATAGGAGATTGATTATTGTGCGGTTTCACACTCATTTAGCTCTTTCTTTTCTGTTAGAAGTGTGTGAGCTAATTATTTGCACCACTGTCCACAGTCGTCTTTCTCCTTTAGGGAGCTTCTGCAGTGTCTGCAAATTTCTTCATGAAAACTACTTGTACTTTTTGAGATCCCTTTATTATATAATCATCACAGAAAAAAAGATTGTTTTCCTTTTCTTACTAAAGATAAAAATTAGTAGAAATAAAATATCTAATTCATCAAATGTGAAAAAAATGGCTTGCAATTATAAGGGGATTACAGAACACAGGGACCAGTCCTTTTATTTGTACTAGCTTCAGTGGCAGTAGAATTGGTTTGAAAACTGCAAAATCAAAAGACAGAAAAGGCAAAGGAATACACTGGTGATGGACAGTATGGGAAAGGGAACGGAGAAAAGGAAAAAGGAAGAGAAGAACGGGAAAGGGAAGGGAATCTTAAAATAATATTATAATAATCTTAAAATCAACTTGCTGCTAATGGCACTTCTTTGTACTCTGCCTCTTGTCCTGTAATTTTAATATGACTTTGACTTGATGAGGAAAGCCAGAAAATGACAACTCATGGCAAGTGAAATATCGAAAATGTGTTTCCCCAACACAGGGAAACATAACCCTTTAAAGGGAAAGGAGACAGGAGACATGAGGGAAAAAAGATAATTTGAAGGACTAGGGTCCTGATCACAAAAACAGTTGTAGTAAAAGCCTGAATGCCTGCAAAAATCTGTTCCTCAATTACTTATGCTCTTGACTATGCAGTATATGCATCCTGAAGTCGCATGCATCATGAAGCACAACAACTCTGTTTAAGTCTCCATGTCCTTATAGTCTGTAATCTAATTCTTTAGACAGTCCCAAATAAATTCACTGTGCATTACAGACAGTAAAACTTACTGTTGCCTTCTCCAAGATGCTTAAACCATAATATCCTGATAATTCAAGTAGAGACTGGTTTTGTACAATTGGATTATGCAAAACAGTATTATATATATAATTTACATCTGTTTTACTCCAGTTTAATGGCTAGCTTGACTGTAGATAGGTATGGATATTGTTCTATACAGAGGGTATTTCACTCCTACTCAAGCCTGAAATCTACCTCACTGTTTCATATAATTCCAGAATTCTTCTTTCAAAGCAATTATTGATGTTTTCCAGCCTCATTAGGTCCCTGTCATCTGCTGCCTTGATGACTTTGCAATGAAGGCTGAATGATTTAGGATACTTCTTGACAGTATCAAAGATTTTCTTTTAACTTCCTTGTTCTGTGCTCTGCTCTATTGATGAATCCCTCTTGCTTTGCCTCATCAATTGTCTCTCCCAATCAAAGTCCCTACACTCCACTCATTCATTTTCACTGTATGATATTTCCTTGATTTCAGCACTTCTCTCTTCTTCACAATGCCTCAACTCTCATACATTATCCATGCTTATTCTATGTACCTTATTTTTGATCCTGACACGACAGCCTATTTTCAGAATCACATTACTAAATCTTTCCAGCACTAATAAAGTTACTTGTTTCCTTTTTGATAATATCTTATAAAAGTTTAAACACCTGCTCAATAGATGTAACATATAGATACATATTCTGCCCAGTTTTTCTTGTAGTTCATACTTTATGCATATGTAATCTTAAACTTGTTATTTCAGCAAGCTACAAAGCAATGGTATGACCACAGTCAAAACAACTAATTTTACCCTAGAGTAAAATGGGATAATTACATGGAATAATAACATCTATAAACAAGTGTTGTTTGGGTATTATCCAGATCCTGAGGATGGTTGGTTGGTTGGTGATTTTTTTCCCTAAGTTGAAGGCGTATAAAGGTTAAGGAGAAATAAAGAATGACAATATAGACATTTCTTTAAATCACAGGTGACTTCTCATTGTTTTTAACAAATTTACATTTCAATTACACATGTGTTTTAACATACTTAACTGCTATTTGTACTATTTCTATTATACATTTAAACATTGTAATATAAATGTGCTTTTTTGTAAGGGTGGAAAAAGAGGGAAAAATCTATATGAAATTTTAAACTAAATGACATATGCAGATCTATATTACCTCAAACTTTAAAATATCACATTTTTTAAAAAAATCTTTGAAATATTTTATCATCTTGAAGCTTTTCTTCTCCCTTTTCCTGCTCATGCCACCACAGTATTCTAGGACAATGTTGAGGTAGAAGCCTTAATTAAAGTAGAGTCTCAGTCTAACTGGAAAACAGGAACTTCACTTGGGTATTCTGTATCAAAACATTTTAGGAACCTCTTTTCAAAAAGGGTGAAAACTAATAGAAGATAGTCCAGAAGAGACTACAAAATAATGATCAGAGGTCTAGAAAACATTAACTTTCCTGAAAAATAGCAAGAACTAGGTTTGTTTTATTTGAGTACAGGACACACAGGAGAAATGTGACAAGTCTTCAGAAGTGTGAAAAACTCCACAGAGGGCAAAGGGGAATAAAATTTATCTTTGTATTTTTTAAACATAAGAGTTAAGGATTTTAAATCACAGCATAGATCTACATTGGAAATTATGAAGAAAAACATCTATCAACCAGAACCATTCAACACCTCAAGCAGGATTTTGGGAGGGCCCAGCACACATATTACAGAAATGTTTTAACAAGATATTGGTACATGTGATGATCTTCCTTGTGGGTTAAAAAAAAAAATAAAAAATTGCCAAGGAAATGTTTTCTATGGGTTACCTTTATTTGATTCTGTGAATACAGAATGAGTAATCAACTTCTTGATCTTCTGCTCAAACAACTGAATGTAATTAATAAAACAACAGATAGATTCAATTACATCAACCTGGCAACTGAGAATACTGTGGGACTGTTCAAGCAGTGAAGGTAACATGCTTGTATTACCTGCTGTGTTGCTGTGTATTTCCTTGAAATTCTGGAAATGAAAGTTGCTGCCACAGACCTAGCAGCAGATAACTGCAAGGATCAAGAGAAGATTTATGGCAGGATTATCCATAATACAAAATGTGTAGGTAGCAATGTGGTTCTTAGCTCTGGTACCAAAAGTGATCAAAGGAAGGTATCAGAAAAAGTAACTTCAGTGAAATATAGAACAGTCAATACAGAAGTGAAAAATAATGAAGACTTAAAAACACCATAAAAATGGTAAGGACAGAGATATTTAAATGAGTCTCAAAGGTACCCATGGTGTAAATCATCACGTAAACAGCATCAGCATACTTTGTTCTTAGCCTGTGTCAGAAAGTGTTTGAAATTAATCACATTTTCAAAAAAGCTTTGATTTACCAAACTAATGAATGCAAATCTAAAATGTCATTTGTTTTGGAATATAATGGAAAATTGTACGTATTAAAATGTCAGCAGGTACAAACAGCTATTAACTTTGCTTTTTCTGTATGTGATTTTTTTTTTCTCTACTCAGCTAAAAGGTAAATATTTGTCTTGCATTGTACTATATAGATGCTATTTATATCCTTGTAACTGTGCTGAGGAACAGTTGTACTGTATCAAGCAAGGGTTCATTCAGCCAAGTATCTTGCATTTTGTGGTGGCTAGGAGTGGATGCCTGGGATTAGCATATAAAAAATAGTCAAATACAGAACAATGCTTTCCTCCGAGTATGCGTCCCTTGTTTTCAGCAAATTTCTGCTTGAAAGAATTCCTAACATTTCTTTTTACATGACTTTCATGGATTTCTGCTTCAAGAATTTGCATAATTACTTTTTGAAACTATCTAAGCTATGGTATCAAGAATATACTGTGACAAAAAACTTCCATGGTGTAATTGAGTGATGCTAAAAGAAGAACATTTCTTTTAATGGCTACCTGACAATTTTATACAAATAATCTCCATTCTCTTGATCTCTGTTGGAAAAACAGTGACTAAATCACTTCCTAAATAGACTCTTCATGGCCTTTACTGCTTTCCTCTAGTCTTCTCATATTTCTGGTCATCTCTTCCCAAACCGAGACTGAGGCTTTCTGGGCCCATTTTAATATTCCCTGATGTAAAAATATGGGGTTCCCTATCTTTAGTCATCCTCTTCATCTTTTACTTTATCTTTTTCAATCTACTATTTAATTTTTTGAGATGGAGAATCACAGATATTACTGAGATGTGGAATCACCACAGAACTACACATTCTTTTTAAAATAGCAGCAAACTTCTACTCAGAAACTGCTCTGTGCTAGTGTAGAAAGGTTGTGCAGGAACACATTAGTAGCTCTTGCTATGCAGTAACTTTTAAAGTCAAAGAGCAAATCAAAATTTAAAATATTTAGACCTGTAATATCAGTTGCACATCCACGTGCACAGAAGCTGTCAGAATATAAAAAATAATTGTATTTTTTGAGGTAACAATACTTCCTAATTCAAATCACACTGAAAATATTATAAATAATTGATTTTTCTCTCCTACTACTCCCCATTATGTTCCCATCCTTCCAGAAATAGTGTGCATCTGCTTCAGGCTATTATCTATATACTCTTTTGGATACCAATGGATCCTTTTGACCCTCTTGCTGAGACCTCACTGCAGTAAACGTACTCTGGGAATCAAATATTGTTAAACACAAGCAAAGCTATACATGTCTGGGGGAAAATGAGTAAAGAGAGAAAAAAACCCCAACTTCTCTATTTTTTCAGACTTTGAAAAAGGTTTGTTTCAATTTTAGCTGAAAGCTTCTCTTGGTTATCAGTTTGTCCAGACTCATTTTCCAAACCTAAATTTCAGTTTCTGGTTTTCTTTATATTAAATTGCACCAACTTTCTTTTGGAAGTCTGTCTCTCTTCTCCTAAGTTTGCATGTCTGCTTCTCTTCTGGTAATCGATTCTGTAGGCATAGCACTATTTATCTGACATAGTTCTGTATATATTCTCTTTCTTTTGCCAATTTTATACGTCCATTTTTCTCTTAATGTTTTGTTCTTTGCCTCTGCTAATCTTCACTCCTCATAATTTTGGAAACTTCAACTATGTCACTGTGAAGTCTCCTCTTCTTAAATGAGAAAAAAAAA
>VXBO01010986.1:40531-77713 GCA_013400135.1 Rhinoptilus africanus | reverse complement strand
AAAAAAAAAAAAAAGCTGAATTTCTTTAATCTTGCTTCATAACTAGTATTAATTTAGCTTCTTTCACTTGCACCCTTCTAAAGCAATTATATTCACTCTTTTTCTTCTTAAGTGCAGATGCAAACTGGGATAAAGGCAGTGGGGATTTTTTTCCCCCAGTTTTTATTCCTAGCAATTTGCATTAACTAGATATCCCTACTTTTCTCCTTCCATGACCCATAATGAAACATATACTGTATCTTAAATTAGAAAAACGTAATCTCTAACAACCTAAGTACAGTACTTAAATGACCTTAATCCCTCCTTTTGCATTTCATATCGCAGTTGTTCCCTGAGCAGAATTTCATCCAACAACTTGGGCATCTGGCTGTCAGATACCCTTTTCAAAAGCACTCATGCTTTTATAGCCAAACTTTTATAGCCAAAGTTTCCAGTGATAACCTGCACAGTACTAAGATTTTATTTAGATTACAGTCATCTTTTTCCTACTTTCTCACTTTTTTGCTTTAATTTTTTACTCATACCAAAACTGATACGTCTCCAACAACTTTATTCACCACTAGCACTGTAGTGAGAATGCATGCAGAATAAATGTCTATAAAAAATTATTTGGGCTCACTTTATGTTTCAACAAGGAAAATCTAATTTATAACTTCAAATTGCTTAACTTCACAGTATACTTCTGTGACACTTGTTTCTAAAACACCTAGTAAAGAGTTACTAACAATCCTTCAAGTGCTTAGAAATGAACTTGTTTAAAATTAAAGCATGACAGAATAATGTCTAGCATTTGAAATTTCGTCAAAAGGAAATTCAAATATTTTACTTGTTTACTTATGTATCTACCTTTGAAAATTATTTTATCTGTAGAATATAAAATTTAAAAATTAAAAATTACTGACAAAAAAGTCAAAATCATCCTGAATTTTTTTTTTTTTTTACTTAGAAAATAATTGTTGAACCAAATGGAAACTGCTCATCTCAGGGACGCAATTTTGTTTTATTTCCTCATTTTTAATATAGTTAGGAATACAACTTCAAAGTTCTCAATAACTGCTTTTTCCTGTGAAGATACCATGAAAAAGTTTCTTTACAGATTTAAACTAAGAGGCTAAATATCCAAGGGTGAAAGAGAAAAATCATAATTAACAACTTATTAAACTATATCACCAAAGCAGTCTGATCTGTGTTAAATGTTATTACCTCATGGATAATTCTGAGAGTTCAACTGGTTCCCTGGTTTGGAAAGAATGTCATTTTGATTACCTCTCTCTTCCCAAATTCAGTAGCCTATGGTGTAAAAAACTAGGATGTTTTAGCTACCTATATTCAGGAAAAGTTTTACCTAGGAAACAATTTTAAAATTAGGCTTCTTAATTGAGGCTGAGTCAGGGAGGAACAGCCCCTTGAGTCTTAGTTCTATTCTTAAACTCTTGAGTATAAGCAGCATCTCTCCTGCAGACATCACAGCACAGATGGCTGTAGCTGTGGTGTGGAAAATGGACATCATTAGAGTGAAGTAGTCAGTTCTGTCATGCTCGGCCCGTGGTATTCAAAATACGTGTGTGACAACCCCCTTATCCTTTTCCCTGCCCTCATACCAGCTGCGCCCTCTTCTCCCTTGTATAAATCTTCATGTTTCTCATGTTTATCCTATTATGATCTAGGTCTGTTCAGTTGCTATTTGTAGAGCTAAGTACGCAATACATGCACAGCAACTATTTCTTTAACACATACATGTTAATCTTACTATTACATTCATACTTTGGTTTTGTTGAAAAATAACTATGATAGGAACAGCCTGCAGATATTATAAAATTACTTGCATCATCGTTCCTTGGTTTCAACTTTTTTTTAGATGTTTAAATCTTCCCATCGTACTTGATAGAAAAGATTTATTTTAACTTTGCAATAAATAGACAAACCCCTATGTCCACTACCCATTTCAAATTTTTCTTTTATGAAATTATGAGTTTTTGAATAGGAAAAAGTAAAAAAAGCTTGAAATTTTACTCTGAAATGTGCTGCCCTTAGGAGGTCTCTCTCCAGAAAGATCCTTTATAGCTTGGCACAAACAGATTGCACAAATAATGCATGACAATCCTATACAGTAATTATTTATTTATTGTTAATTACAGCAGTCCCACATTTACACCAATTATGAGTCAGTATCTCATGCACAAAGATCTAGACAAACTGTATAAAGATACAACTCTCTCTACAACATTTTACAACAGCAGAAACTGCTAGGGAATGCTTTTGTTCATAGACATGAACCTGAATTCACATTTGCTTCATACCACTGCTCTACCAATGCTAAATATCACATGGATATCATCATTATATCTATTCTTAAGTCAGTGCATACTTGCCACACTCATGGAAATTCTCATTCCAACTAGGTCACCTAGACTGAACTAATAAAAACATAAATCCAGTTCATCTTTGCTGGGGTTTATCACTGCAGTATTGCTGGCATGTCAGCAAGATTTTTTCTAGCAGAAAATATTAATTTAAATTAGGAAAACTGCCAAACAGTAATAGTAATCATAATAGCAATAGCAATTACAATTATGTGATACAAAAGGTCAACCTCATAACAATGTAAAAACAAATCTTAGAATTTCTTAAAAAAAACCATCCCAGTTAAGGCAGTCTTCAGGTGATACCAAGCTCTGGCTTGTGTGTGATCCCTCCATCCTTTACACAAGCCCAGGTTCCCTGGCATCAGTACCAGGACAGTGTTGTTTGAAGCTGATGTACTGAAAGAGAAAATCAAGTCATTGTTGCAGTCCTCGCTGAGTTGCAGTCAGTAACATCATGCACAGAATACCTGATATCCTCTTCTTGGCTGAGTAATTCTTCCTATTTGCTTTTATCAAGGTACTATTAGATGTTGTGAACTTTATCCTGAGCCTTTTAACGTCAACAGCCAAAGTCTGTTGGCTCTGACTGCACCAAGACAAAGCCAGTGCTAATGCATTTGGGTTTGGGTTGCTTGCTTTGCAATGAGTTTCTGAAAATTTATAAACGTAGTAAGTACAGTAAATTTACCTCAACAAGTATACCCACAGAAATATAGAATCGCTTAGGTTGGAAGGGTCCTTTAAGATCATCAAGTCCGACTGTTAACCTAGCACTGCCAAGTCTGTCACTAAACAATATCGGTAAGCACCACATCTACATATCTTTTCCTCCAGGGAAACACCTTCACGGATGGTGACACAACCATTTCCTTGGACAGCCTGTTCCAATGCTTGATAATGCTTTCTGTGAAGAAATATCTTCTAATATCCAATCTCAACCTCCCACGGTGCAACTTGGGGCTGTTTACTCTTGTCCTCCCACTTGGTACCTGGGAGAAGAGACTGACCCTCACCTTGGTACAACCTCCTTTCAGGTAGCTGTAGAGAGTGATAAGGTCTCCCTTCAGCCTCCTTTTCTCCAGGCTAAAAAACCTCAGTTCCCTCAGTCACTCCTCATAAGACTAATTCTCCAGACCCCTCTCACCAGCTTTGTTGCCCTTCTATGAACATGCTTCAGTATCTCAATGTCTTTCTTGCAGTAGGGCCCCAAACTGAACACAGTATTTGTGGTGCGGCCTCACCAGTGCTGAGTACATGGGGACAATCATTTCCCTAGTCCTGCTGGCCAAGCTATTTCTAATACAGGCCAGGATGCTACTGGCCTTCTTTGCCACCTGGGCACACTGCTGGCTCATATTAAGCCAACTGTTGACCAATGCCCCCAGGTCCTTTTCCACCAGGCAGCTTTCCAACCACTTTTCCCCAAGAATGTAGGGCTGCATGGGGTTGTTGTGACCCAAGTGCAGGACCTGGCACTTGACCTTGTTGAATCTCATGCAATTGGCTTCATCCCATCGATCCAACCTGTCCAGATCCCTCTGTAGAGCCTTTCTACCCTCAAGCAGATCAAAACTCTCACCCAACTCGGTGTCATCTGCAAAATTACTGAGGGTACACTCAATCCCCTTGTCCAGATTATTGATAAGGATATTAAACAGATCTGGCCCCAATACTGAGCCCTGGAGAACACCACTTGTGACAGCCATCAACTGGATGTAACTCCATTCACTCTTTGGACCCATCCATTCAGCCAGTTTTTTACCCAGCAATGCGTACACCCATCCAAGCCATAAGCAGCCAGTTTCTCTAGGAAAATGCTGTGGGAAATGTTGTCAAAGGCTTTACTAAAGTCTAGGTAGACAACATTCACAGCCTCTCCCTCATCCACTAAGCAGTCACCTAGTCGTAGAAGGAGATCTGGTTAATCAAGCAGGACCTGCCTTTTATGAAGCCATGCTCACTGGGCCTGATCACCAGATTGTCGTGTACGTGCTGTGTGATGGCACTAAAGATGATCTGCTCCATAACCTTCCCTGGCACCAAGGTCAGACTGACAGGCCTGTAGTTCCCCAGATCCTCCTTCCAGCCCTTCCTGGAGGTGGGTATCACATTTGCTAAATTCCAGTCAACAGGGACCTCTTTTGCTAGCCAGGATTGCTGATAAATGTTGGAGAGTGGCTCAGTGAACACTTCCGGCAGATCCCTCACCACCCTTGCGTGGATCCCACCCAGCCCCATAGATCAGTGTGTGTCTAAGTGGTGTAGTAGTTCACTGACTCTTGGATTATGGAGGGTTCATTCGGCTCCCCATCCCTGTCATCCAGCACAGGGGTCTGGGTACCCAGAGATACTACAGAACCAATTACTTTACAGCTTGAAAAGTATCACAGGTCACCTTATATTCATTTTTCCTCCATGTCTGTCATTCCTCTCTTAAGCATGGCTGATGGTTTTGCATAGCTGTATTATGCAACATGGCTAAAGAACATCTCAGCACACAGCTGTGCACACAGGGCACAAGCATACTGCACCTTGGGCCAAAAGTCTCCACTGGAACTATAGTCCAAAAGAGACACTTTCTGAAATGTAACAAAATATTTTCCTGTCCACTGATCAGAAGTGTGCACCTAGAGAGATGGTTAATGCTCTGTGTCTGACAGTGTTTAAGAAGCATTTGGACTATGGCCTTAATAATTTGCTTTAACTTTCGGTTAACCTTGAAGCAGTCAAGCAGTTGGACTAGATGATCATTGTAGGCCCCTTCCAACTGAAATATTCTAGTCTAGTCTAGTCTAGTCTATCATCTAATACACAATTTAGTAGTAAATTTAAACAATAATATATAGATAATTCCAGTGGATCTAGTTCTGTTTCTGGTGTCTAATTGTTGTTTTTTTAACTTTCAAGTTAACTTAGTAGAAACTAATTAGTAAAATCTAATTAGACACCCAGTAACAATATCTGAGTAGCTTGTTGTTCCTGAAGTTTTATTTTGTGTTAGTAGCATCCTAGTGTGGAGGCAAGTATACCTGAAGTACATGGGACTGTTTGAGTATCCAGGTGCTATTCTGGATCAGTAAGTCCTTAAATATCACTGATGGGATCACAGAAATGTAGAAAACAGGATAAAGGCTCTGGCTTGGAAAAAATAAGTTTCAAAAAATATGTTGTCTAATGTTTGCTTCTATTCCACTATGGTTCTGACCAAAAATGTCCATGTTGTTTGGGTTCCTTCTCTCTCTTTTTTCATAAAACACTGTCTCTAAGTTACTGCTGCAGAAAAGGACACTTTCTTACCTGTTTTATTACCTGTAACATGTCCTCAAAAGAATATAATTTTGAAAGGCTTCAGAGAGTAAATAAATTCCCTATATAGTTTGTTGGTGGTGGTTGGTTTTTTTTACAAAGACCATTTGTGGAGTGGTAAAAAACCGAACTATTTAATTATACATGAAAAAATAAAACAAACTTCTGATCTTTCATACATGCGAAGTCTTCCGTTATCACCAGCTATACAACAATTTTTCATTTAATGTTTTTGTGTTGGTTTTGTGTTTTTTTAATGTTGTTGGGTTTTATTCTCATTGTATAGTGTCTTTCATTTCTTTTAATCTGTATATGGATACAGCTAACGTGTAGCTATGTTTCACCAGCTCCTTCTTATTCCTCTTGAGGTGTTTGTGGTCAGGTGTCTGTAACTGTGTGCACTGTACAGCAATGAGCTTGGTGGATGGTTCTTATGCATGCACCACTGGGGCTGATGATCAGTCCTAGTAAATGCCAGTGATGATGAAAAAGAATAAATTAGGAAAACCATATATTAGAGTCATTATTTTGTTTCACATTACTTCTAGGTACATGTCTAGACTTGCAGTCCCAGCTGTTAGCCTCTGTTGTAACTGAATTCGTTTTGTAAGTGATTCAATGCAACTCAGGGTGGTGTCCAGCATTTTGGAAAGGCTATTAACACAATATCACAATCTTGATGTTAGCTGCCTCGGTTGAGGCCAAGAAACCAATGTTGCAGAGGTTAACAGATTGGAAAGAACACCTTGAATTTTACATAGAAATGAACTGAAAAAAATGGAGATGCTGACTACAGGAAACTGATGCTTCCTACATGAGCAAATGTGTTATGAAGAGTTTTGTTGTTCTTACAGTGTGTGCAGTAAATTAAGCACTATGCAGTTGGGCAGTACAGCACTCAATGGCTTGAAGACATCCTTTGAAAGCTACATTTGACAGAAAAGATAATAAGTGCCAGGATAAACGGAGGTTTAATGAAGCCTTTAGGCACTAATGACAATGGATTTCTGGGAGTGGTTTAATTCCATGGACGTGTCCAAATTTACTCCTTCCCTTTGCTGTATGTACACTTATATTAAGCTATTCCCTGTCAGCCCGGAGGTTTTGAGCCCCATTGCTCCTTGGTAGGAGACTGACAGGCACATAGCTCAGATACAAAAGAGATGTAGACACGGACATTTCTCATAATCCAACTCGGCAGCCTGCCTTCCACTATTAGTCAACAGACACTGAACAAAAATGTGAAGGAAAAACATGTTCTGATGAATAAAATGTGAGAGATTGTAGACCACGGGCCACAAATTGGCCAGGACACCTACCCTGAGATCTTTCCAAGAAGGATAAGAGAGAACCATCTCACTAGACTTCAAACATCCCCTGCCTGTCCCCTGCCATGCAATTACTGTGATTTAGCACTCTCAGACAGTCAGACTCGGGGCACACACTGCTTGCTCGAGCCCCATAGTTGAATGTAAAGGCACAGCTAAGTGAAATAATCTTTTTTAAAAATAATAATAAATGGGATCAGAGGAAGAATATTTAGATGGTCAGAAAGCTAAAATCTCTACAGTTTCATCTTCCATGCTGCATTGTAAGGATGTACTTAGGCCATAAAACCTTTGTCAGCTAGAAGTAACGGATCTGGGTGGTAAACTAGAGCACTAGAAAATGTACTGACACATCTAACCATTCTTTATTCTTACTCTGGGAGATAATGACTAGCCACAGGAGGCCTCGACCTGCTGACTTCATTCATCATGTATGCCACTACTAGAGGTAAAATAGTCTGGACAGTTGTTACCTTGGCTTGTCTGTACTTGTTTCAGTTTTTGGATGCCCATATAAGCACAAACAATAATCTCAGCAGAGCTGTAAGTACTAGAAGAGCTGTAAAGAGGTATATTTTACAACTAAAATTTCATTTTCTGTAGGTTTTTTTATGTTAGAGAATTCTGACTATTTTCTACTTCTATTTCTGGATGTTGGC
This sequence comes from Rhinoptilus africanus, assembly GCA_013400135.1. NCBI lineage: Eukaryota > Metazoa > Chordata > Aves > Charadriiformes > Glareolidae > Rhinoptilus > Rhinoptilus africanus. Next base: position 70,054 of record VXBO01010986.1, on the reverse strand, counting down.
ATCTTTAGCAACAGTAAGATGTAAGCAAATGAAACTGGAAGCCTAGAGACTTACAGTTTGGGGGAGGCGTAGAGGCTTTATGGACACATAAAGCCAGTGTCCAAAAAGCATCATGTAACCAGTGGGGGGTTACTGATGTCGGTTGAAAACGAGCAAGTCCAAAGCAGTGCATGGCTTTGGACAGATCTCCAGCTGTGAGTCTCTTCTGCTGTGACACTGATTCAAAGAGAACAGAGACGCAATGGCTGCGGTGGTCTGAATGAGCACAGATAAATTGTCACACAGGCACTTGCCAAGTGCCATGAATCCTCCACAAATCTCAGGGATTCATGAAGGGTAAATGAGAAAACCTCTGGAGGCCAAATTAAAGGTACCGGGAGTGTGATTCCTCACGAAGCTTTTAACTGTGGACACAAACTCTTTTTGTACAGTGATGATTTCTTTTATTCATGAACAATTGCAGTCTAATTATCTTGTCATATGAAAAGGTAAAAAGTGCAGCTTTACAGACTTCACTGTTACCAGTAGAAGTGACAGAGGGTTGGATCTCTCCCTTTCGCTGTCTGATCAACTAAATGCCTTTATATCAGTAGTATCCTTTGAAACCAGTAAGTCATGTTTCAGCAAAAGCAATTAGGAATTCTGTAAGCTATCACTCGAAAATTCAGCGTTCACCTCTAGGTCCCACCATCTTAAGAATGAAATATTGAAAACAACAGTGAACATGACAGCATGCCTTTTCCTTGGCATGAGAAATAACACTTTTGTATCAGATGCAGATGTTGAGATTGTTCTTTAATTTATAATTTAAAATCCTCCAGATCCTGTATTTTAAGCGCAGGGCAAGGATACTTCTTTCACGCTAAATAAAGTGATCCTTCTTTATAAAGAAGTATATGGGGCCTAGCTATTCTGTCTATGTGAAAAATGTTTATTCAATAAAATAATATAAGACAAACTGGAGCAATAGATCCATTTATCTGTGCCCAGGTCAAGGTGTAAACAGGAAAGGACAAATAAATGTTCTTCTGAAATTTAATAGAATATATTATTACATTATTCACATTATAAATATATTGTTGACGTTAACAATATTCACATTTTTTATGATATTCATGTTGTATAATAATGAAATATTAAGTATAAATGTAATATATTGAGTCCAATTCCTCAGTAAGAAAAACTTTGCCCTGGAAATTTCTTTCATTAAAAAGGAGAACAACAGGGAGAGAAAACAGGATACTTAATTTTTTTAGAAAGAAAGGATAAAAATCATCTTTTTCAAAGATAATATGGGGGATGATAGGAGTTCAAAAGATAAAGCTGATAATCTATGACTCACTTATTATACCAACAGGAAAGGAAGAGCTTTAAAGACTATGATCAGAATTGATGTATCCCATAAGATTTTTGCTGGAAAATAATTCTGAAAACATGGATCATGTTTTAAAAAATAAAATCCTAACAGTGAACTGATCCAGGGGAAGAGTCTACAGAATCTTGACAAATCTCACTTTTGCAACTCCTTTGCTGTCTGTTGTTCTGTACGCAGAACTAATTTCCAAAACAGTTTACTTCAAACTGCACTTTATTACAAATTATCTAAAGCACTTAATGAGAAATGTTTTGCTAGGTTGAGTTGGGTTTTTTGGCAAAACCTATGAATTGCGAAAGATATTAAAAAAGAATTACACTAAATTTCACTCCATGTACCTACTAGTAAAGACTCCCAATGTTATCTTTAAACTTTGTTAGAAATTAATAAATACAAAAGCTTAATTCAGTGTCAATTTTAAAGTACAGCTCCAGAAAATGTTTTTACTGATCTCATATCCTGTTATTTACAATGATCAGCTATTTCCTTCACATAAACTATATGGCAGCAACTTTTAGAAAATATTGTGTGTATTAAGGACTGCAAGACAATTTCAAGGATTTGGAAATACTCATTTCCAGCATGGGTAAATTTTATTTACTGTATATGTACCATATACTGTATGTTAAAACCAGTGGTAAGAAAACTAAGAAGGAAATGGGTCGCTTCTTCCACCAGACTAAGAAAAATATCAAAGTGCTATTGCAAGCCAGCAGTCTGAGTTGCTTGCAGTTTGTGCTATGGGAATGATTGAAAGAAATATGAAAAAACCTATAGGTAACTGTTTTTGGGGTTTTGTTTGTTTAGTTTCGTTTGGTTTTTTCCTAGATAGTGAATCTACATGAATTCATTTAAACAGTCCACATGATCCTGTCTAGTCTGTAAATAGCAAGTCCATATTCCCTTCACACGCAAATTACCTTCTTCTATGTATACATATTTAGCCTGATGTAGCTGTCATCAAGTTACTCTGCATTGATAACTAGTTATTGGCACTCTCTTTCAAATGGTGGAACCAGATCCCACCTGGTATGATTGCATCAAGTCTCTACATTTGCAATATCCCTCACTGAAATAAGCAAAGAAAGGACTCCAGATCCTGTAGGACATTTTATGTAGTTTCCAGTTTCTGGGGGAGGTACCAAAACTGAGCCAGTGAATGCTAACACATATGTGGAATCTGCTGCCAGTATTCATTTCAATCTTCTATCCTAAAATAATCTTCTAAAATAAATATATTGATTAAGGTTCCACAAAGAGAGAATGAAAATTCTGTTTATTTTCTTCTTCCCATGATAACTGTAGAAGTCAGCACAGATTGTGATGACTGTTACACATAGAAGAGAAAACATTGTGCATGGAGTTCTCTAGCATTTCACTTTTTCGAGTGAAAGTGAGGGGATTCTCATTCTTTACAGACTTTGTTTTGAGGGATATAAGCCTGAAATTTCCTGTGACTACTCTCCTGGACTTGACCCAGAGTGTATCCTTCAGACAAGTATGGTGATCAAATAGTTACTAGTCCAATTTCATGCTGATGTGAAAACTGTTAGCCATGACTTGGTACAGTGCACTTTGTTCAATAAGGGACACCAGGAAGCCTTGCTGACAGCCTTAGGGTAAATTCCCTGCCAGTTTCCAGAGCTACATAATGATGTCATTTTGCTGGTCTCGCATTGCTTGATTTTATTTTTCAAATGCCCACCTGGGGTGCCTTTCTAACGTGTTAGACAGACTGTTTTTCTTTTCTTACGAAACACTGCATTTGGCAAGATGTCCAGTGGTTTTTGCAAACATCCTTGAGTGAAAGCTCTACTTCTCTGTTATACGTGATATATACAAGGAGGCAATTCCTTGTTGCTTCTCTTGGCTTCTGTGGTGACTCTAGTTAGATAATCACACAATAGAAAGGAACACTGCTGCATTGCTTTAGAAGGCTGGCTATGAAAGTTGACTTTTTGTATATTCTCAGTGAAGCTAAAAATTATTTTTTTGTAGAGATACACATAGTTGATGGTATACTATATGAGACTGATACTGCTACAAAAATGGGAGGAGACACCCTGAGGAAAAAAAAAAGGGATCTGAATGCATTTTTATTTCTAAGTTTTATATAATTGTTTTAACACTTTTTCGTTTCCTTTTTCCTCATTTAAAATTTTCACTGTTATATTCCAGAATATATGGAATGGAAATAAGTACAGAGGAGAATTATGGAGCAAACATAAGATTTTTATGACTATTTTTAGGTCAAATCTTTCTTTAAAAATCTACATACTTAAAAGAAAGTGACTCAGTATTTTCAGAGAATAGCACTACTAAAAATAAACCACAGGCACAAAATTTATTTTCAAGGGAGTCTTGCATATTTTGCTCCTCATGTATATTCATGTACATGTGTATAATATGGGTATAATATACCACAGAGTGTAATATATGTGCTCTATGTGATTCTTCAAATTGCTGAAAAATCACATCTACGGCCTTTCTGTAGGGTTTTAAATGGTTTGCTTTGCCACAAAATCCATCAGTAAGGTTTCAAACACAGAGAAGCTAAAGAATTTTAAATAACTTTGACAGAGAAGCAACTGAGTCACAGCATCTGGTCGCACACTGAGAAAAACATGTTCTCAGGCTTTGGCTACTTCAAAGGTCTACTTGGAAAAGTCCCATGGGATAAGGCCCTGGAGGGAAGAGAGGCCCAAGAAAGCTGGTTAATATTCACCTCCTCTAAGCTCAAGAGCAGTCCAACCCAATGAAAAGAAGTCAGACAAAAATACCAGAAGGCCTATGTGGATGAACAAAGAGCTCCTAGCCAAGCTCAGACACAAAAAGAAAGCATACAGAGAGTGGAGGTAAGGATGGGTAATCTTGGAGAAACACAAAAACATTGTCTGAGCCCTGATGGGATGCACCCACACGAGCTGATGGAGCTGGCAGATGTCATTGCAAGGCCACTACTGATAATCTTTGATCGATCATGATAACTGGAAGCCTGAAGACTTGAGGAAAACAAATGTCACTCTTCTCTTCAAGAAGGACAAGAAGGAGGACCCAGAGAACTACAGGTTGGTCAGCCTCTGCTGAATTCCTAGGAATCACCATTCTGGGAAGATTATAATAATGGGTTAGATGATGCTGTTTTGCATCCATCCCTGGCTCTAAGGACTCACATATTTATTAGCACTGGAAAGGGACAATTGATTTGGAATAGGATAATCAGCAATAGCCTTGGATATAATGACTTTGAAGTAGTGAGTTCAAGATCCTGAGGATGGCAAGGATGGAGTTGAGCCCAACACCTGGACTACAGGAAGGCAACCCTGAACTTATGCAGAAACTGGTGTGTGAGAGGCAGCTCTGAAGTGCAAAGTAGCTCAGGAAAGCTGACAAATCTTTGAGGACAGCATCCTCCAAACACAGGAAAATACCCAGGAAAACAAGTAAGACCTATCAAGTGACTAGCCCGGCTAAGCAGGAAAATCATGCCAGAGCTCCAACACAAAGAGGCAACACACAGGAGGAAGACACAGGGAAAGGTTGAAAAGGAGGAATAAAGACATATTTCCTGGGCACACAGGGATGGTGTTACGAAGGCCAAAGCTGAAATTCAGTTAAGATTTGCGAGAACATCACAGGCAACAAGAATCTCTACTACTACACTGGCAGCAAACACCTGAAAAAAGAAAATGTCAGTCCAGTGCTTGGACAGGGAATCCAGTGGCAGCAGATACAGATAAGGCTAAGATATTCATTATCTCTTTTTGTCTTAGCCTTTACTAATGAGGTCTCCCAAGCCTCTGTGTTTAGAGGAGCAGTAGATGAGGATGGAATCTACCAGCAGTGGATGAGGATGGAACTAGAGATTGCTTGGAGAACTTGATCCACACAAATCCACACGACTCAACGGGCTGCATCTGAGGGTGTGAGTAAACTTGCAAATGTCCATGCAAGGCTGCTCTCTATCCCTTTTGAAAGGACTTGGAGATTGAGAAAGACAAATGTTGCATTCGTCTTCAAAAAAATCCAAAAGCGCAACCTAGGGAACTACAGGTTGGTCATCTTCCCTTAGGCCCCTGGGAGAATTAGGTCTCCAGGTTGTCAACTCTTCTGTCCCTTCAGCCTTTGGCTTCCTCCTCTGGTTATTATTCAAGCTGAATTTTTTCCTGATCTTGTTTAGTCACACTTTTCTTTACCTGATCTCACCTGATTAAAAAACTGAGGTCTTTTAAAGACATTCCAATAATTTCTATATAATAGGCATCTGCCTGGAGTCCTAGGCACCCAGGATCAAACCGCTGAACTTTATTCTCTTCCCAGAGCAGAGACAATAGATGAAGATCAAAAGATGGGAAAAAAAATGGTGCTAATCTAATGTCAGCTCCCATGGTAAGATTCCTCAGTGCCAGCAGGGACTGAGTATTAACAAATGGAGAGAGGGGTGGACAGTAGGACGGATTACCACCTCTCCTGGTGGTTTCTTAAGAAGGACACATTTTCTTGGTGTCTCTCTTCAATTTGAAAAATACTTTTAACCAACAGCTAATCACTTCATTCAACATGCAATAGGAAACTAAGGCGCAGAACATGTTGGTGGCACACAGGCAAGTATAATGCTCTTTGCAGGCAAGACCCCAGCTCAGTTCGCACTGAGTCTGCAGGCTGACTGCCCTCCTGCTCTATGACATCTTCCATTCAAATACGGGCTGAGCTGCTTCTGACAGGTTTTCTTAACCATGTGGTAGCGCTCACTGTGACTCACTCCCTAAAAGGACTCACATACAGCCTTTATTGCATCTCAGGTTTAAATGCAAGTTTTGTACCACATTTCTTTTGCTCTTTTGCTTAATCGTGAAAGTAGAGTGTAAATCCAGTGTGCTACCTTAAAATGAGCCAAACTAGAGAAACTATAAAAAGGCTTAAAAAACAAAAGGAATTATTTTTAGAAGACTGCAGAATGGTTTATAAGAACTGCATAGAGCTTCTCTTAGTAAATGTCGTAATAAAGGTTCATTGATTAGAAGAAATTGGCTCTATTGCTCATAATAGCATCTCATTGATTGAAAAGCATTGCCTGTAATGGTTTCCTCCAAAGCAGCATCTGTTATGTATTAACCTTTCAGCCTTCAGAAACATGGGATATGAATTTCTTGCTCAAACTACTGGCCAGATGACCCATCCATGACATTTAATAAATTGCACCTCTGCACATAGATTCAGGATTTTATAAAAACAGGGAGAAACACATTATAAAAAAGGCACATTTTTCATGATGCATGGTACAACTGAGTCCTTTATGTTAAAACAATAAAATCAACTAAGTTTAGAGTGTAAATTCTGTTTTATTAAAGTTACTAAACACACTTCAAATTAACCATCCAGGCTTAAATGTTAAACAGCAATGTAATGATTGAACTTGAATGAAAGAAAATCTGTCATGAATAGATTGTTGGGAAATATCATACAAGGACAAGAAAGCTTTGATTTTCATCTTTGTACTGATTAAAATGATGTAGTTACCTACCAAACTTAGATTAGCCATAGTGTGTGTACATGGCTATAGGAATACAATTCATATATGATCTTCTCTACTGTACATTCTTTTCTTAATATTTAAAAAAAGCTTCAAAAAGTGCTACAGCTTATTATTAGTATCAGAGTTTACAAGAGAAAATTTCTCTTTTAAAAACATAAGGATAGTGTTACTATAGAGATTTGACTGTTTTCAATCAATCTTTAAAATATGTTTTATGTTCTTTTTTCATTCTGTATAGAAGTTATTTGCACATCTTAGATTGAGATCTAAACTAGCTTTACTGGACATGAAATAATGTGTTAGATGGAAGCTTTTATTATTAAAAGTCAATTTATTTTCTTATCTAATGAGACATGGTTCAAAATGATTCACTGCTTATCCTGCTAAACAGTTGTGGTATAAAAAATAATTTAACCCTTAAAGATACTTGTATTTATGACTATACAGTCCAAAAATTATCCAAAACTAAGTAGCATACCAATTATTAAAAGTCCTTATTAAAAATGAAGTCTTAAGAGACTAGTCAGGAGCTCCAGTTCAGGAGTTAAGTAGAGTCTTACTTTAATAAAGGCAAACAACATACAAACATGCAGGTTTTAAGTAGCTGTCAGATCAGCAGTGTTTGAGTCATGTAATGGGGAAATAAGTGGTTCAGGAATAAGAAGGAAAACCAACATTTTGCTGTTAATATGCTTCATGCCAGTATAATGGCTAATACTAAACAGCGTGGACAAGAAGAAAAGGCAAGAAAGGAAAAAAAAATAAATAGGACAGCTAAAACAGTGGTGCGTGGGAAATTCGAGAATATGAGAAAAAAGGGACTTTAAATGCTAAACAAGGAGGTAGGAGGAATAAAAATAGTGAAGGACTAGTGTATCCTCAAGGAGGGTCAGTCAGTGCTGTCTTCTTGTCAAGTAGATTATCTAAGTGCAGCATAGCATAGGAACAGCTAATATCCAGCGGAGTATCCAAGGCTCTAGCTGGGAGCAGTAGGGTGTTGAGCTCTTTTAAAATCCTAAAGTATAAGGTACAGATAGGCAAAAGTATGTATAGTCTTAAAGTGAGATTTAGGGTGCTAAATCTAATAGTACTACCCTGACCCTGGTGCTCAACCATAACCTGATAATAGTTTAGTCACCTAAACTCATTAGTGCCCACTTTACACATGAAAATTTTTTGAGTGCTCAGGGTCATTCTCTGTACCTAAAACTTCCTCTTGAAATATCTGAAAAATCTGATCATAAGCTTAGTAAGGACACAGAAATTAGACATTTCTCTTACAAAGTCATCTAAGGATTCAGTCCAGGAGCTGAGCTCAGAGCCAGTTATCACAAATCTGAAGATTCAAGTTCCTTAACAAAAGCAATTGCAGTGTATCTTTTAAAAGACAGCAGAGAAGGAACAGACTTGGAGAAACTGCCATTGCTTCCCATATTTTATAACTGCCCAGCAAGGACCAACTTATTCTATATCTCCCTCTGCTTTTGAAGGTTCAGGTCCACATATCTCACCTGTGAGAAGAATATTACTAAAGCCACTAGCCTATAGCATAGCCTGGATATAGGTCTAGCATGCCTATAAGTCTGTTGTTCCTGTCATACCACGTTTTGTCCCACTATGCAGAATATATTTCAAGGTATCTTGGGACATAAGATCACCAGAGGTGTTTGCTTCTCTGCATGCTACTTGTTAGGGTGCTCGTCTGAGGAGGTCAAGACTGTGAGGAGTTAGCTTGCTCCAAATAAAATGTAGTCATATTTCACAATGACAGTTTTGCTTAAAATGAAGAAACAGTTTTTAGAACACAGAATAGAATCGAAGCTTCCTCCTTTCCCTCATAACCTGTTGTCTGCAGAGACGTGTTTGCACCAATGTTTTGTCCTGGAGGTCATGAGTATTTGAGGATGGCAGGTAGAAGAGGGAGGGAGAGGTGATATGGTCTGGCTAACATAACGACCAAACTTCTGTGTGTAATCACTGGTGAGAGGAGGGTGTATTGAAAGTCTGCAAGGAATAATCTAGCTCATCCAATTTACGTTTTTAGTCACTACATAGGGAAATCAAATGCATCTGCAGAGAAACTCCTAGGAAGCAGTAGGTGTCACTTTCCCAACCACCCCACCTTTCATACAAGTAGTTTCATTCCTTTAGGACGTAAGAAGCAGTAATATAGGGTTTATGCAGCCTGCAAAAAAAACCTATTTATCCAAGAAGTCATGTGGCTACTGTTTCCACACCTCCTCTTAAAACAGATTCACTGTGTAGCTACAAGATAATCAGACAAGAAAAGCCTGATTTTTGCCTAGATCTTGATGTATTCAGGTAGAAAAAGGGTGAGATCTTAGACACCTGGCTCCTGTACTCATGCTGATTTTTCATTTACTTTAACCACAAATTTGGAGATGTTCTAATGTAGAGAAGTTTTATATGTGCCAGAAGATGGAATCTAGAACAACATTTCCATATTTCTAGTGCCATAACCACTAATCCAGAAAGCAAAGTATATTGTATATTCCATTATACCTGAATTTATAGAGAGAGTCATAGAATCACATGGGTTGGAAGGGACCTTTCAGTTCATCTAGTCCAACCGTAAACCTAACTCTTAACAAAAAACATCACCAAACTATTATCTCTAAGCACTATGTCTTCCCATCCACTACTTCCCTGGGCAGCCTGTTCCAATTCTTAATAACCCTTTCAGTGTAAACATTTTTCCTAAGATCCAGTCTAAACCATATTTATGGATAACAAGCTATAATCACAGTCCTGCCTGTCAAGTTACTCTTTATCAAGACTAAGCGTGAAAAAAAACATTCACCGTGGTCTAATGTTGAGGATATTTTTTCTTATATAAGAGAGTCCTGCCTCATGTCTGAGAAGCTCTATTGATAGCACTGGTCAATAGATTGGTGATTTTGACGTACCAAACCTCGAAAAACCCAATGGATAGGGATTATGAATCCACATGTGATCACTGCTCCTTGTTTTGCCTTGGTTGTTTTTTTTTTTTTCTTCTTCTGTCATTACAGAGAAGAAATTAGATCAATCATCTTTCTAATTTCCATTCAGGTACCTGTAGAATGTAATTAGACACTCAATTCCACAATTTCCATTAGCAAACATAAGTCTTTCAGCCTCTTATACTGGTCTGGCAAATATACGCAGCTCCTTACAATACTCTCTTCCTTGAAAAGACAAGACCAGACTCTAGGAATACGGTAAACAATTGCATTTCTCCCTAGAAAAGGGTCCACAGCTGTGATCAATATTTGCTGTCAGGGGATAAACCTTAGAGACTCAGAGATTTATGGGTTATGAGAGCTTGTCCCTGGTTTATTAGAGCTCCTTGTAACAGTAGTCAGCTTTATTACACTTCTCCATATGAGATATCAGCATGGAAAATCTTAGTTTCAGCATACATTCAGAACACCTTGTTTTCTACCATCAGCTAATTGCTCCCAGTCACTTAACAAGTTTACCTTATTACTTGTCCTATTAAATAGCCCAGAGAGATCGCTGTTCAGCATGAAAAATACTGTTTTAGCAAGGGAACTGTCATGCAGATAGACTCCACATTATAAAAACTGGACTGTGAAGCACCTGTTTAAATATTACAAGCACTTTTTTACCCCTTAAGACAAATCTGTAACAAACCTTAAGAAGTTTTGGGGAATCATTTAGTACTAAATTGTCTATAAACCAAATCTCTGAGCCTGGGATGATTAGGTCAGTGCTGGTTCTAGAGGATTGGCAAAGAAGACGCCTAGAGTTTCTGAATGGCCAGCACAGAGAAGTGAAGGAGAGAAGTAACTACAGCATAGGGTGCAGTTGTGCAGAAAGCAAGTCCAGGACTTGGTACATTTGCATCATGTGGTTAAAGGAGTTAGGAAATTAATGAAGTGCATAGACCCCCATGGGAATGTAAAAGAAATTCTACTGAATCTGTAGGTTGCTTTGGGAAAAAACTATTCTGCATTGTGGTTTGTTTCCAGCAATGCGGTCCCTAGGCTACAGGTTAGGAAAAAACATTAAAGACAAATATTTAGACAGCATAATTTTTGTGATTAGGGTAAGCCCCGAATTTTGAGTTGCAATATAAGTATTTTATTGTGAGCTGTTAGAACTATGTGAACAAATCAGGTTGCGCTGATATGCACATTTACTACATGAACTTCAGGGGGAAAAATTGAAACTCTGAAAATGTTTTTTTTCCTGTAAGTGGAAAAAAAATAAAATCATGTGCTGAATATAAAACTTGGACATTGCAAGGAAATGTCACAGTTGGGGATTCACAAGGTGGGTGGAACTTGTTTGTGTAAGATTGTGATGAGGAGTTGAATCAGCCATCAGAGAACTTTCTCAAGGTCCAAGCATCACCACAAGCTTTAATTTGTTGTATTGTTACCATTATGTTAATTTCATCTTTCAGTGCTCTTGCTGTGTATACTCCTTTGTTATAGTTATTGCTAATGAAAACGTATGGCACAGAAAACGTCAGTACATCCTATCAAAAACTGCTCTTTAAAAAAAGAATCCACTTCTTCAGGAGAGGAAGAAAAAGGAAGTGAATACCTTCATAAATTCTGAAGGTAGAAGGACAATGAAGATCATCTCGTGACCTCCAGCATAATGTGGCCCATAGAACCACAAGCAATAAGTTCTGCACTGACCCCATTACTTCTGCTTTAACTGCAGGTCATTGTTAAAAAGAAAAGAAGTCAAAATTGAAAACTTCATCTGATGGATTATATACAACATCCCAAGGTAAATTGTTCACATGATTAAATTATTTCATTGTTATATATTTTCACTTCATTTCTAGGCTGAATGTAACATATATCAGCTTTCAACTTCTGGATCCTTTCTTTTTTTTTTCTGCTAGATTAAAAATTAATCTATCTAAAATATCTTCCCTGTGTAGAATAGATTAAGACAGTTCTTAATCTCTTAGATAAATTAAAGAGATGCAGAGTTTCTTTATTTTATAGCAGGCTTTACAGACCTTGAGCGTTCTTGTAGGTCATTTCCTGAATGCATTCCAATTTGTCAACATCATTTCTGAAGTGTGGATCTGGGAACAGAGTATTGTATTACACTGACAGCTTCATGACTGCACCAGATACCATGGCTGTGGATATGAGATACACATTTTTTAAAAAAGTAAAAGAATGCTGAAATTCATGCTGAGACCTAGATCAATGGTTAAGTTGTTCCTTCGTCGAAATAGTTAGGAGCCTTAGTGAAGACGGGTTTGACGCTGTTGCTTTACAATGCGGAATATAAATAGCACCTGAAAAAACTCCATTGGAATCATTAGATTAGTGCTTTTTATTGTTTTCCTGACAGAGTTTACTAAAGAAAGAAGACTTTGGATAAAAGTGCAGTAAATAATCTGGCCTTTGTTTCTCAGTGTGGGGTGGAAACAATGAATGATAGAAAAAGACTTTCTGAAGAAATTAATATCTGGAAGGAAAATACAACCAGAAATTGTTTTGTTTATATGTATATGTCTATGCCAAAGGAGAAGGTCAGATAGATAGTCAACATATATTTTTTTACCAAGATGAAACTTTCTTTTTCTTCTTTTTCTTCCCCTTTTAATAACAGGTTACAGACTTTTTTAGCTCACATGCAGTAATAAANTGGCAGCTGTATGTAGTATTTTTAACATCAATAGATCTTCTCAAATTAAGACCTGCTTTTATACTACCTGCAAGTTACATCTGTGGATCTGGGGAACTAATCTTCTACTCATTTTCCATCATACTTAACCTTTTTATTCAGTCTTTGCAGTTTAGGGGGGAAAAAAATGTTGTACAAAATTGAGAATGAAACACAGTGGGAATAATTTCACTTATCTCTGACAATGCCTAGAACACAGCTGTTGTAGATAATTATGTATGCATTTTTATATTAGCTGGCACTGGCTAAACAAACTCTAAACTTCAGTTTCTTCTGAACTTTTCTGAGTGTTAAAACTAACACAATGTTATAAGCTCATAGGAGGCTTTACTGTTCTCTTTCATAACAATTAACATTACACTTAACCACCAATGCAGAAAGCAGGCTTCAGAAATGTGAAAGAAATAAAAGCTTTGATTTTCATGCTAAAATCATCTAGTTACATCCAATCCAGTGTGTCCTCTCCTCTGTAAGTGTATGTGTGGGGAGGGGACAGTGGCAGGTGGGCACTAGTGGCACATTTTGTCTCTCTTCTTTTTTGGCAATGACACAGTTCTTTTCTTTGTCTCCTTTAAGTTTATCAGAAAGACAGTATTTGACATTGTTTGGAATAATAACCTTATTTTTTCTTCTGTATAATTAATGCCACCTTAGCATTCAGAACACGAGTGGAACCAGTTTTCCTGGTGGTCTTATTTTGAGGATTACACCAGATATCAAGACATTGGTCTACAAATCAGATATTAACAGTAATACATGATACAGGGAATGTCAAACTGAAACTGTTCCATCTTCCTACAGCCTTATTATAGTACTGCTGCTTACAAGGAAGTCAGTGAGAATACTTTCAGTGAGCAAATTTATGAGTGAATGAATAAATTCTAGCTGCAGAATATAAAATTCAGGTCTTGTTTTTCCTGTTGTTAATTGTAAAACTCTCATTAAGCTCAAATCTTCTCTCAGCTTGCTCTGCAAAAGTATCTCAAGCTGGTCCTAGTTTTACAGTGTGCATGTAATACAAAAATACAATGAAAACATATCATAAATGTCACTATCAATTACTTAATTTTGTTTCATATTTCTCTGCATTCTGACACCATATGTTACTTTAAACAGACTGAAATCAGGTGAATTAAGGTGACAAACAGAGGAGGACTTTGGGACCTCCAGAACTGTCAAACAGAAAAAAAATTGCTTTATTCTGATTTCATTTCAAGAAAATAACATTATTATTTGGCCCTGAAGTATTGCGGCCATAAAATGATAAAATTATCCCGAAAGGCCTTAGAGACATTTGAATATTCCCAGTTTGAACAGCAATATGTCAAGGAATAAATTTACATTTTTAGTAGCTCAGTTCCACTTTATATAACCCCTAAAGGGCAATGTTGTTCAATATACTTTGTTGAAGCAAAATATGGCTGTTTAGTGTGTTTATTTAACTAGCTAATGCTCATTTGCTTATCTGCCACTTAAAGACACTAATGTTGCATTGGGCTTTGTGTCACTTGTTTATTATTACCTACAGGGAAAGGAAAGAAATTCTATGGCTTGTTTGAAACCCTTTGCTAGAATGGTAAATTATCTGATCTTGCACTGAGACCGGGCCCTTGCCAAGTCTATGCTACAGCAAATGCTTTCACGTGCCATCAAAGCCTCCTTCACAATCAGTGGCATAGAATGCGCCCTTCACAGATAGTGTTCACAGAGTGATCACAAAGGCTATTCACAGAGTAATCATATGAAACATGTGCCGCAAATCCTGATTTACTGCACATGACCGTGTATCCTGGGGCCTCCACGGTGTACACGCCTTCCCAAACAGGCAGAGTGAGCCAGCACAGTAAGCCTGGCCAGTCCCTGCAGAATGGCACTGGGTGTGTTCGCGTTAACTCCCACATCCTCTTTCTTCTGCAGATGAGATGTAGCCAAAATGAATGAAAAAGACAAATTTTTTTAGGAATCTAATGCTATTATTTATATGGAGGGCCTAGAGGATTCAAGGAAGACTGAGATGCACTCAACCTTTAAAAGCAAGAAAGCAGAGGCCGTCCCTGTCCAGAAGTGTGCCTAATGACATTATAGCAACACGTAGCACACGAGCACACAGACAGCAGTTAGCTCTGGAGTAAAATGAGAACATTTCTGTGGTAGAATAGCATGACTTCTGGATGCGATTTACCTTTGTTAATGCATATCCTACAGAAATCTCCATACACACAGGAAAGAACAATTTCCTGAAGTTTATAAAATCTTTATGACCTTATAATATTTCTACTTCTAGAGTTTTGTACACTTAAGCTTACTCATGGTTACCAGCAGAATTAATACATTTCAGAATGCAACTACAGAAATCTTTAAGTTAGAGTAAAAGCACATAGTTTGCTTTGATATGCTCTGTGCTATACTCAGCATGCTTTTAAATTTATATACTTAGTGTCTTCCACCACAGTGAAAAATCTTAGCTAAAAAAGAGAGAATAGTATCTTTAGTCTACAGCATTTCTCACTCACTGTAGGCAAGCATGCCAAAATCCTACAAAATACTGGGAATGGCAATTACAAGTCAAATCAGGTCTGAAATATTCCCAAAATATTTTATTTCAGAGAAGGGAAGAACATTTCTCATTGGCATCTGTGAATGCTTAAAACCTTATCTCAACATAGTCACCCTGCTCTCAAGTTTGACCTTTTCTATTGTTTCTGCAGGGAAACAATGTTGCTCATAATTTGTATTCACTTGGTATATTCATTTTGGCATACAGGAAGACAAATCATCCAGTACTGTTGTCATGAAGTACCTGCTCCCTTCACTTAAAATTTTCTTGGTTGCAACCTATTTGTTATGCATACCTACTCTCCACTCTAACTTACAGAGAAACACAATGCACTTCACTGCAATGATTGTGCAGGACATTTTGCAGTGCATCCTTCTAGCCAACTCCAATCTTCCAAGTCCTTCATGTCCACCTAGCAGACATATCCTTCAGGATCTCTCTTTATGTTTCGTAGATGCTGGGTGAAATGAAGCAGACACTACGTGGAGCACATAATGATGGCAACTGTCATACAGCATCACCACTTCCATATCACTCTTCCAAAGTAGACATCACTAACATTCTTGAAGGTTCTTAAAGGCTAAAGTTAAGGGTAAAGTTAAATGCTTCCTTTCTTTTGACCATCAGCCCAGTGGAAGGTTAAAAAATGCATGGAGGCAGAGAGTAAACTGGACCTTCAAAAATGATTGACAGTCTCACAACTCTACTTGTGCCCTTGTCTGCAAGGCAAAAGTATTTGGTTTCTCATTACAGCAATCAGGCAGAAAGGTGAGAGTACTCTGATCATATATAGCTATCTTCAGTGTAGAAATCAGTATTTGAACAAATTTCCCTAGAATTCTTCCATGGTTGGTGAACATCTAGTCTGCAGAACCAACAGTTCTGGACTCCACTTCTTACCCCAAAGCAGACTTGTTAAATAGGTTACATATTTTGCCCCCTAAATTTGCTCATGTTTCATCATAATTTTGAGGATAGCGCAAAGGTATTAGCCAGGACATTGATTTCTACAAGTAGACCTCAAGATCTACTTCAGTTACCTTAGTCACCTTCAGTTACCTAGAAATCGGTAGAAATAGGTACCTGTTACATCCTGGTCCAGCTAAATTAGGCCCAGGATAGGTTCATAATTATTCCAAGAGTGAAATTAAGACTCAAACGAGGTCAGATGCCGCTCACTGCTGGTTTATTGTTATTCCCCAGCAAAAGTCACTGAGACAAGCGATAAAGGTAGAAGTAGAAGAAAGGCAGAAAAGAGAAGCAGCATTACGGAGCGTAGCAAGAGTATAGTCACCACCACAGGCCTGACAATGTCTGGGCGGTCCTCTGGAAGTTCAGTGGCATCCCATTGATCCATGGTTGATGGTGCTGGGAGTCTCGGTCCTGATTCCCAAATTGTGGTGGGTCCCCACGCCAGTTATAGTCCAGGTAGCCCACATCAGTCCATAGCTTGACCAATCAGCGTGATGGCAGCTTTTGCCCAGCTAATTGTCATTTTACTTGGTTGCCATATAAGCTGTTCCTGCCCCCTTGCTCTTTGGGCAGTGCTTGGCACAGTCATTGTGCTTCAGCAATTTTGGAGTTAACAACACAGGCTTGGGTGGGCCCTCGGGCTAGGCAACAAACCCCGAAAAGACAATGGCCTTCCATGTTCTGAATATCTGCCACTTTTAAAGGTTAGCCCAGACCTCACTCATGCTAACAAGCAAGTATGATGGTGCAAGAAGGTCACATTTTAGGAAGACAATTTTTTCCTTCTCCATTTGATGTACTTTCATAATTTAACTGGATTAATCAAATTTCATATATGTAATATGGAAGCAAAACAGGATATTTTACCCATTGTTTGCTCATACAGAGTGACACCACTGCCACTGCCAATCTGTGCCCTGTTTAGCTGGATAAAATACAAAATTTCTCAAGTGGGAGATAAAAAAGTCCGTTAGCACCTCAGCCTTTCCTCATCTTTTGTTACTATGTTTCTACCCACATCCAATAAAGGCTGGAGATTGTCCTAAGACCTCCTTTTGTTGCTAATGTAGTATCTGTAGAAATGTTTCTATTGTCATTTATGGCAACAGCCAGATTACGTTCTAGTTGGGCTTTGGTCCTTCTAATTTTCTCCCTGCATAACCTCATGACATCCTTGTAGTCCTCCTGGGTTCCTGCCCCTTCTTCCAAACTTTTTTTCCTGTACTTCAGCCAAAGCTTTCTTTTCAGCCAGGCCAGTCTTATTCACCACCACCTTGTCTTTCAGCACATGGGGACAGCCTGCTCTTGTGCCCTTTAAATTTCCTTCTTGAAGAACGTCCAGCCTTCCTGGGTTCCTCTGCCCTTCAGGACTTCCTCCCAAGGGACTCTGTCAACCAGTCTCCTAAACACGACAAAGTCTGTCCTCCAGAATTCCAAGGAGGCACTTCTACTAGCTCCCTACAATAGCAGTCTGTTAGGTGTCAGATCTTTTCACTTCGCAGCACCTTCTGGAAACAGCACAGTCTTTTGAGAAAGGTGTGTCGTGGTTAGTGTGCAGGGTATGGGGAGAGGATAAGACTGGCAGATTATGGGTTTCTTCATGTGTGCAGGTACATGCCCAACACTCTTGCCCTGGCTTTATAACACTTCATGTAAGGCACAATCTCCTTTATATTTTGAGTATACTGTATGGTACAGACTATGCTGCCAATGGATACTTGGAAAGAACTATGGGAGTTTGTGATTTTTTTTTTACTCTCAGTTGCAGCATCCCTGGGATGACAGTTTATTGTTTGTGATAGGCTGCACAAAATATATTACAAGAAAAGCATAATGATGGTTGAGTTTGAAAACAAAAGGCATGCGGATGTACCAATTATAAAAGAATCCACCTTAAGACTGCATTACAGTGGTAGTAAGAGCCTTCAGTTCAATAACATTAAATCAATGCAATTAGACAGAACAAACTGGATCAATGTAACATCTTGGTGAAGACATGGCCTTATTGTTCACTGCTAGAAAAAAAAAAGAAAGAAGAAAAAAAAATGAATCCTTTTGAAAGAACTATTCACATAACCATTGAAAAAGGAAAAATACATAATTGGATAAAAAATTCATGCCTTTTGTTCTTAACCCAAAAGGTTAGTAATAATTGGTGTGGCAATCATATAAACACTCTCAGAACTCCCCGTATGTTAGTGCCAGTAATGCTAGTTTTATTCAGACTCAGTTGGCATCAGAATAAATACAGGAGAAAATATAGGATATTTTCTCAACTAATAATTGTGCATAGTTTTGTCACCCTCCTTCTCTCCTCCTCCCTATCAAAAGCATTTCAAAACTTCTTCCAAATTCAGATTCTGTCTGCTATCTTAATAATATATGCAGTCTTTTTCATGAATCATTTGAAAAATACAAAGTCTAATTTTTTTAGACTTGTTTTAAAGATGCAGTCGTTTTTAAAAAAATGGTATTACTCAGGCAGATTTAACCTTTGAAGACTTCACATAGCAAATGGTTGTTCTTTTCTACATGACACGAAATTTCTGCTTAAAGGAGTCATTCTCTTTGGAATTGACCCTGGATATAGATTCCTTAAAGTTTTAGATACATAACTATAGGTAAAATCAACTGTTTTCCAACAGGATCCTGTGCAGAAAACAGGCCATTAGAGAAAAATATCTCCTGAGCAATATGTATGCATGTATTCACATCCTGCATCTCTGCAGACATATAAAGTGTTGGATTGCCACCTATGCTTTTTATAAACAGAATAGAGCTTCTAGTGACTTTTTTTCACAAGAAACCTGGAAATATGGTGCCAGCTGTTGCCTTTTGTATTTGCCTCTCGACTGAGCTTAGGCTAAAAGGAATTCCAAGTTTAATTTGTTCCATAACCAAGTTTCATGAGTCCATTCTGCTACATCTAGCATCAGAGTAACTAGACTAAACCTGTTATCTCTGTTTTACAGGCAGGCTGAGCTCTTCATGGGTACAAAACTTATTTTCATTAAAGTGGCTAAAAAGTGGGCCGTCTCATGAGATATGTTGTGATAATATGATAGTACCATCAGGACAGAAGGGGTAGATAGAAACAAATAGCCTTGACACTATATACCCCTCCTGTCTAGCCTAGATAAAGATATGAGTCCACGCTATCATAGATTCAGGATTTTTACTCAGGCATTCCCTGAGCATGGGTTTGGACCGATATAATGTACAGAGAGAAGCCACAGATAATCTTGTAGAACCGAAGAGTAACGGGAAGAAATGAATTGCTGCTTTTTGTTCCCAGACTGTTGGCTGTAAAGACAAAGCAATTCTTTTTGGACGAAAGAGGACAAAGGGAGCAAAAAGAAGAGAGATAATGAACAAAAATTGCAGCAAGGGAAATTCCAATCAGATATAATAAAAAAAAGTAATGTAATGCAAATGGTTAAGCACGGAAACAGGTTGGCCTCTCCAAACTTTCATAGAAGACCTTCATAACCTCATTGGACACACGCCTGAGCAATTTAATCTAACGTTGAAGCTAGTCCTGCTTTGGACTTCCAGAGTTTCTGTTCAACCTTTCCCATGATGTCATATACATTCATGCGACTCTGAAAAAAGGCAGAGATACAGTCTACCTATAGGAGAAGATTACAACATCTACAACCGGAGACGTAGCACTCTGCTTCCCACTGCTTCTAAACACTATGACATACAGAACACACCACAGGCCAGTTTCCCACAGGACTGAAAGGCTTATAATCCTTTATTATCACTGCTTGATATACCTGGCATCCCTTGTGACATGACAGAAAAAAGTCTGTGCATTGTGCATCTTTTCTATCAAAATTTGTGTGCATCAAGACTTTTGTACATCTTCTAGCGAGAAGGAATTTTAGAAAATGCCATTCAGCATTTCTCTAGATTTAAATTACAAGGTGACATAATACTGCTGTTTAGGCATGTAATGTTGTCGAATAAGCTTGCAGCACATTTGAGCATGTTTAGAAAGGTAGTTGATGACATTCAGCACAGGATAAAACAGATTATGAATTCCGTGCAAGAACAGTTGTTATACTGGCTTGCTCCCAATGCTATTTAAAAACTGTTATTTAGCTGTTGGCTCCAACTTCTGTGTTTTGTTGGCATTTTTTTGCCTGCAATCTTTTGAGAGTATTTTAAAAGAACTTTTGCTACAGAGGCTGGTTGGTGTTTTAGAAATGCTCATAAAGACCATTGCATCTACTGATGAAAGTATTGCTGTATGGTGATTCTATGCAGTACTGTTGAAGGGGATATATTGAGAGTGTAAAGATGAACAATCTTCTGAATTTTGCAGTTCAAATAAAACTACAGCTTTTCTTTAAAGATGACAATATCTTTCCTATGAGATTCCCAGGATTCTTCAAGTTGTGCTTTTATTTGTGACTGCATAGAGTTCCAATGAAATATGTGACTCCTACTGATCTAATAAAAGCCGTCAAAATCTAGTAAAACAAAACCATTTAATTTGACTCTGAAAGTCATATATCATAAATAAGAGTGGCCTGCAGTACTATGCTGGATACAACAGGCTACCTATATATCCCTATTTATAACAGTCTATGTTCTGGGAGTGTCCTTACATTCTTCTTTGGGGTTTGGGGGGAGGTGGGGGGTTGACCCCTGAAGATAAACTTGTAAAAAGAAAAACATACAGTTTGGTCTTTTTTTACTCCCTTACAAAAAGGGTAAGAATTCATAAATAACCTAAGCAAAACCTATGTAGCTATACATTTTTGATTTTCAAATACTCTTCAGCCAGAGTCTATGTAAGTAAAAAGTGTTTTGCAAGGTACTGGATTTCAGAAAACTAGTTCATTTGTTTGATCAAATTAACCTAAATGAAAGTGCAAACACCTGGAAACCGTAAAATCTCAGACACGATTTTAAAGTTAACGGAAACTTCTTTTTCACTTTTAGATATTTTCCTATGGAAAGGAGACAAGGTTTCCCTGTCAAGAGTTCATGTGTGTTTGCTTTAGGACCAAAGGGTTACTTTCACCTAGAAGTGAGTAGTCTAAACTCTTCTCATAGTGGATTTAAATTGCATGACAAAACACAGTCTGAACCCTTCAAAACCTCTGGGCTCATTTACAAGACACACATCTGAAGTTTGTTTTGAACTACTTTTTTCTGTATCATGACACTCAACTCTACAAACTACAAGGTTGATGCCTTGTGAAAACTGTACTTTTAATTGGTTTCACAGTTTCAGGTAATTTCAGTTTTCATTTTTATAGGATGTGTTGAAATTGTGCAATCAAAATTTTGACTTTTAAAGTACAGTTGATTTGTACAACAATTTGTTGTATTATACATAATAACATAAACTTACAATGATTGCATTATGCTTAATATAATAATTCTGTCATAATATTGCAATAACAATATGGTTATATGCTGATGTGAAATGTAATAACCACAGGTATTTTCAGGGCTCAGTAAGAGTCATAGAATGGTTGGACATGCAAGTTGTCTATAAAGTACTCATGCACTTACGCTATTTATGTGTGGAAAGGTTCTTAAGCATCTAAGTCATTCTCAGCTTTTTTCACATTCAGCAAATTTATCTGTTGCTACATTGCAAGGATTTATGGCTGTAGTTAAGACCCTTAATTTGTAGTTTGTTTACTTCTTATGCCTAGTTCTACTAAGCTATTAACAAGTGCACATTTATGCAAAATTAAATTATTTGACACTTAAATATTACTAAAATAAACAGATAATTGCAAACATTATTAAAAAATCTGAAATTAATATATTCTGTCTCCTCTCAACTGGCTATGCTGTAAAATATGTTCTGTCCTTACACTAAGAGCTAAATTAATTAGGTAAACTGATAGGCATAAAAATATTCAGTTCTTACATTCTTATGACTTTTATTTAAATCTTGTGTTGAACATACAGACATAATGTACAAATACATGGCGTTTGTTAAAGCTGGGAGAATTTGATCTCATCTGCTTTGGTAAATACATAGGGTAGACATGTTAATAACTGCCTAATAGTAAAGACACTATATGAATTTAAGAGTACTAGGATGATTTGCCTGAGATGAAGTTCTGACCTCTGTTTGCCTGATCCTTTGTTTTCACCTTAAGCTGCACTATTCTTGCAAAGAAATAAATCAATGTCCAATCAAAATCAAGCTCAAAAATTTAACTGAAATTCTCCAAGTGGAGAAGTGGAGTCTCCGTCTCTGGAGACATTCAAAACCCGCCTGGACGCGTTCCTGTGTAACCTGCTCTAAGGTGGCCCTGCTCTGGCAGGGGGTTGGACTAGATGATCTACTAAGGTCCCTTCCAACCCTAGGATTCTATGATTCTATGATTCTATGATTCTATGATTCTATGAAGTGAATTAACAGTTTCCCTTTAATACAACAGAAGGATTTATCCCCGTTGCATGATGAAAGTACATAATCTCACCAACCCCATCAATGTCAAAAGCATTGGTACCAACTCTGTTTTAAAGAATTCAAGTATTTCTAAGAACCACCTTCTTTATTACAGGATTTGAGTTTAGTCTTCATAATTTTTCCCCCAGTCTAGAAAACCAGTTCTGTGGCTATTAATATTTTGATCAAAATGAAATATAATTTGAAAGTCATTTGAACTGTTCATCAATCATGACAGTTTGTAAATGTACTACTACAGTGTACTTAAGGATGAACGTGAATATTTTTGAAACTTTATTGTTTTTCCCTGTGGCCAGGTCTTGACCTGATAAAAGAGGTCTCAAATCTTTTAAAAACTATCTTCATAGCTCACATTCTGTACCTATAAGATAGGTTGCTTGTCTGGACAAGTGGACAGTTATGATGTGTTGCCTTGGTAATGAGTGATTGGAGAAAGCTGACAAGACTGAAGTATTTCATTTAAACCACCCTTCTCTACCCAGCCCTGGAAATTAACGAAATTCCCTTAATGAAAATTTTGCATGTAAGAATGTAAGATAGAAGCAACAAGCACGTTTGTTTAAAGCAATAAATATATCTGGCAGTGATGCTCAATGGACCACTAAGGTCTTGATTTTGCAAAGAGTGGGAAGTCTGGATGCTTTCTTTCATTCTTTCTGCCAGCTCCTGCTATAACAATATCCATACTACACACATCGATATCAGCTCCACTGTTCCAATCAACTGCATTCCCACACTCAGAACATGAAGAAACAATAACAAAAACCTGAAAGAAAATGACAAAAATATCATATTATTCTGTGTTTAGCTGGTTGTATGCCATTCTCCTTAGGTCATCATAGAGAACAAAGAGAAACAAATATATTTCATGTTGTCAAAGTACTGCTGTTTGGTTTGCAATCTTTATTTGTTTTAATTGTTAAAAGCCCATGCAGTAGTACCAAAATATTTTTTTTTGGTGTGAAAAACAATCATAAAACATGGTTTAAATAAATTTATGTAATAGTCCAATAAGGAAAGACTAATATTTACCTATCTATCTGGAGTAAAATATATTTTTTAAAGTCTTTTCAGGCCTAACATGCAGTAGGTAGTCTGTAACCATAGCAATCAGCTGTATTGATGGAGAACACAGCTAGGCTAAGCAAAAAAAAGGAATTGCAGTGCAAGGAAAGATCTGATTAGTGCAGTTGTGTGTGCTACTGACAACGTGAGGATATTGGCTCCTGTTAAGTGGAACTGGTCAAACATTGAAAAATATTTTGGCATATGTTAGCTAAAAATTAAAAATTACTTGAATTTGTCTGTCTTTACTTTTTCTGCAGAGCTTTGAGATTCACTTGAATTTCTTGCTGAGATGGAGCATTTATTTGTACATCAACCTGCGTAACAAAAGTAAGTATTCTAATCATTTGTACAGAAATCAATATAGGCTATATGATGAGATAATCTGCTGATTGCATCACAGAAAAAGGATCTTCCAAGGATGCTAGGAGATAAACATATCAAAAACCCAATCACATCTTCAGCAGCTGACTCACATATGACCTGGAAGTAACAGGATTGTATTCCCCTCTGAGGCTATGAAACATCAAGCAAAACTGAACAAGGAAATAAAAACCTGAGAGTTACTATAATTCTGATTAGTCCCAATTAAGTCTGGAATAAAAACACCCAATTTGCAGCCCCACGAAAGGGAAAGTGAAACAGTTTAAGGTGCCAGCAGTACATAAACACTACCAATTTCATCCTTGCTGTCCCAATATTAAAAAAAGAGCAGTTGAGAAACTGCTCTGTTGATTTGTCAGTTGAAAATTTCTGAACTGAAGGGAGATCTTCTGGAACCTGCATCTTCCAGGTTGGAGGTTCCTTTATGTTCTAGTACAGAAAAGATCAAGCCCATCTGCAATCACTTTGTTGACAATTTGCTACAAGGATAAATTCTATCAAGCAGCATTCATAGAATCACAGAATCATAGGGTTGGAAGGGACCTTAGTAGATCATCCTTCATTCCAGCAGCTGAAGAATCTAATAAAAAAAAAAACCAAACAAACCTTCTGTCGTGGTTTTGGCCGAATTGGCCAATCAGAACGACAGATGGCCCTCCCCCCCCTCTCTCCTCGGAGAGGAGAGGAAGAGATAAAGAGATTTACGAGTTTATTTTCTTTCACAAGTAATTATTACTCTCATTATTTTTTGTAGTAATTCTGAAGAATCCTGATTTTAAGCATTGCATTAGATACATTACACTACATTACATTAGGTAGAAATAAATGCCAAAATATCCCAATTTAAGCTCTCAGTATGAATACATTTTAAAGGTCAGATGAAGTGACACAAGGCTACTGAGAGTTACCATCGCAGACAGTGATTACAGTACATCAGCTGCCTGGCTATTATCCAGTGGTAGTGGTTTACTGGGAAGGACTGGATGACAGAATGTGTAAGACTCAACAGCATCTGGAGAAGGAGCAGGACCTACAGGCGATTTCTCTTCCTTCCTTCAAGACATTTTAAAAACTTCTTATTAGTGACAGATTAAAACACTACTCTTGGCTTTCAGCAGGGAAGAATTTCCTCAGGGGCCATTAACTGAGCCTGGGAGAATGGGGAGAAGCAATACCCACTTTGACACCAAGCCTGTAACAGAACTGACATTATAGACTCTCCGCTGTACCACATCCTACAAATATTATGATACGGTGCATCTACCACATGGCGGGTATTGCAGAGCACAGCACAAATGCCAAACTGCCTGCATCTTACTGAGTGTTTCTGTGTATATACACATACATGCACGTGCACGTGCGAATACACACATATGCACACATTATGTGCTCGTTCTTTAAAAGAAGTTTAGAAGGCACAACTTCTGTATTGCAGTTGAAAGTTTAGATGGTCACATTAACATTTTAACATGAATAAGATGGGAAATAGCTGATTGGAAATTCAAGAGTCACACCTTCTGAAATCTTAGTGAAATTTAATTTAAAAATTAACTTGCGAATTTATGTTATAGTCCTGAGTTGCATATTCAAAGTTATATACAAAAAAAGAGAGAGAAAAAAAGACACAGACAAATTCATCTGATTACATATTTCTTAGTCAAGCATAGAAGCCATGAGGATGTGCTCTTGGGTCTGGAAAGGAAGAAGAAAGAACTACAGGATTTACTTCTACATATTTCATTCTAATCTCAGCTGCAATTATGCTATAGGGATGTGCTGTAGAGTTACATTTTGGTAAAACTACTGAAAACAGTGTTAGGCTTGGGCATGGCCTACCTTGTGAATTATGAAGGCTAGAAGGGGCTCCTTGGCTAGATTCATTTATTCTTATGAGATGGTCAATGAATAGAAAAGATTGTTTTCCAACAAACTTCAAAAATGATTTTGTAAGTACATTAAAGACTTGAACACAACTCAACAATAATGAATTCATTCCAGACAAGTTTAGTTCACAGGGTGTTTTTATTCTGTTACGGGAAGAAGTTACATGTTAATTCTAACACATACGACTTACAATTTAAAATATCAAGAAACAATTTTGCCAGTTTATTTCATGATCTGTTGACTCTACAATCCATATTTGGTTCAAATTCAGCTGCCTGCATTTTTATTTCTTTTATCTGTGGCTCATAAATCAGGAATCAATCTACTTAGAGATTTCAGAATCCCAAATCTATGGGATCCACAATATAGAAAAAACAACAAAGATAATCTATAATGAAAACTTTGACTCACTAAAAGCAATCACAAAACAAGCAAGGTGATACACACTCTACAGCCATAGATTAAAAATCATCCAGCAGACACTACAGTGTCCAGACAGACACACAGTTCCAGTTTGAAATTTTCCGTGTCAAGTCACACATTTCTCCAAAATACTTCTTGATTTAAGTAAAGTACATCCTTGAGAGAAGTATCCTGTTTCCATTGCCACTGGTGGAGCCCACCAAAATTCTTTCTAAGTTGTTCATGTGATTAACTATGTTCACTAAAAACTGCATTACCATTCCTGTCTTCATCTATCAAACTTCATTCTGTGTCTTATTTTTGTCTTTGCACAGTAGATTGAAGAGCCCTTCNGTCTTTGCACAGTAGATTGAAGAGCCCTTCATTATCAAATTTCTTCTCCTGTGTAGGGAGCATGCCCTTTAACCTTCTCTTTGGTAAGATAAACAGCCTGAGATCCTTCATTCTTTTTAAAATAGAGACATACTGTACAGTCCTTTAATCATAGCTCTTCTCTGAGCCCTCTTCAGTTTATTAACATCCTTCTTGAATTTTGAATAGAGCTGTAGGAAAAGGATCCTTTTGTTCTCATAAATTCACCACACCTCTCTTTTTCTGCTTAGTCTATTGGCTGACTGAAGGTGAATTTAAAAATACCTACATTGCCCTCTTTCCTTGTCTTAGGCAAGTATCCCGTATATGACAATTATTTCAGTTAGCTTTGATTTTTAAATCTAATTGTACAAAATTCCCCTTACAAGAGCATCAAAGGCAGACTTCATGTTTGTACTCATATTTGGGATTCTTTCATTTATGTACACTTAGGCCTATTTGACAATGAGGTCTTACGATGAGCCCTGTGTTGTTCTGGCTTCCAGAGCTGTTCCTCCTAAGAAGCCAGCAATTTGAGCTCTGCTTGTCAATCCTTCACCTACAAAGCAGAAAGATTTCTTCATCCTGAAGATTTGAACCCACTCACATGTCAAGTAACAGGACTTACCAGGATTGAAAGTGCATGGAATACAGGATGTAAATTTGCACATGCATGCAGATACGTATGTTTATGCATACAAGTTCACAATGGCACATCCACACTGTGCCAATTTAGTGTGGAGAAAAAATTTTCAGATTTTAATCAGGGAAGTCAATTTCCACTTGGAGGAGTTAAATATATTCTAAAAAGCAGATCCAGTCTTGCTTGATTGTCAATGAAAAGGATAGATTTAGTCAAAGGCTCATAAAATTCCTTTTTATTTAGTCTTTCAAGTATTTTCTGCCCCAAAGAATTGCTGCATTGACAAACACACATAATTATTTGATGTAGTTTTTATCAATATGCTGAATATAATTCTGATTTCCAGATAGAAAGGATAGATATCAGCAGAAATTATCAAAACTGAATTCCCCACTTGATTTTCCCAGGATGGAAAGTAAGAAAAAGAAACTGAGAATTTTCCTTGGGGGAAAAGAGGTATTTTGCAATAGTTTGCCTACACTTCATCAAAACAACTTCTTCTGTATTCAGCTTTTCAAGAGCTATAAGCCAAAATTTCATGAAGCTGAGCTTCAGGCACGCTTCTCTTTCTTGCATATTTTCTGTCTTTTATTAATCTTTGCCTTCTACATGACAGCATTTGACTACCTTGAACCCTTGCACAGAGTGTATTTCTCTTTGTGATATGTGTTTTTAAAATGGCTTTAGCAAATGGAGCCATTTAATTTGCCTCATGGGTTCCTACATAGCCATGCAAATACCTTGGCTCAATCACGCATTTCTTCAGCTAATCACCCAGATGTGCACCTCTGATAAAGCTGTAAAAGCCTGGAAAATTTTTTTCTACTGGGAAACTTGTTAAAAAAGAAATGGCTCCAAATCCCAATTAAATTTGATGTGTAACTTAAAAGTAAGACACAAACGAGGACAGCCAGGAACGAATTATTTAACAAATAATCTTCAATCAAGTCAAAAAGTGTCCAAAGCTACCAGATTTCATGCTTCTCATCATTAATATAAGTGTTTGAATGTATCAGGGTTAGGGAAGGTTTTGTAACAGTTGTAATGAGACAATTTGGAAGAGGTAGACCTTATCCACCTTAAAATACTCAAAGGACATCATTTTAGATGTATAACGAACTTTTGATTGGCCATTTGATATTACTGTCAGGGCTTGAAAATGTATCAAATCATTCCCATAAACAATTGGAATATAAGACAGGAGGCAGACTGTTACAGAAATGCTTTGAACTGTCTGTGTGAATGGATTTCACAATTACAAAAGGGTCATAGCCACCTTCTCAAGAACAAGAGGGATCTTCTTTTATTTCTCTTTTCACATGCACAAACACATATATAGTCATTTCCCCCAAACGCCTTTAAAGAAAGAAAGCTATAAACTCTGCTGAGTTAGAACAAGAGTTTTAGAATGTTCCATTAAATATTCATTTTTCTTTGTTCATGTTTATGAAGTATAAGATTCCTTTCCTGATGTAATTCCCATACACATTGATCAGTACATTGTCATTTAAACTCATCTCTCAATGTTCCAATTAACTGCTTTTCCATCTTTTTTCTTCTCTATTCTTCTCAACTTCTTTTAAATAATCTATCTTGTATCACATTTGCCAGATGCTGGTCAGAAAGACTTTTATGCAGATATATTAGTAAAAACATGGATTGTGCATTTGGTATGGATGCTGTTATGCTACTCTTCAGTTCACTCAGTAATAGCTGGAAGTTCCAAAGACTGCAACAAAACAAAGAGAGGAAGCCATAAGTCTATAGCAAAACCTACCTTGTATATAGTCTTTCTTAATTTCTAACTTTTTCTATTCTATTTTTATTATTCAGTATTTATTCCAGAAAATTCTGAATTTAATATTAAAATATTTTTTTCCAGAAATCTGGTAACTCATGATTTATTTTTAGAGGTTACAAATAATGTAGTCTTGGGTAAAATTTTGGAATTCTGTACAAATTTTTCTTTCTTGCCTACACTGCTTTTTAGCACCTAGTTACCACTCTTTCAGGTGGTCAGTTAGGCACTCTGTTGGATGCCTTGTGGCAAATAGTAATTAAATCCATTATTATGTTTCATAAAGAAATATATTATAAAAAGATTAAGTTACTGTATTATTTCTTTGGGGTTTTTTCTTCATTTAGTCTGCATGAAAAATTTCCTAATTATTTTACCATGATTATTATAGTAAGAGAG
>VXBO01010986.1:172-16954 GCA_013400135.1 Rhinoptilus africanus | reverse complement strand
AAAAAAAAAAAAAAAAATTGTAACCTTACTGACATGTAATATTTTAGGAAGTGAAAACTGTCCTGACTGACCCAAACCCGAAAGTGACTCGTATTACTTTTGAAAATAAAATCATTGAATCTGGGTAATTATGATTCAAAGGCCTGTTTCCCATTTTTCAGATTAAAGTATGTCATTTGAGAAACTGTGTGTTACCTGAAAGCTTCAACTAATTTAGGATAACTGATGACTTATTTTTCAACATCTTCTGAGAGGGTTGGCCTGTTACTCTTTTTCTCTTGCTAAAACCATTCCAATATTTCTAAAAGGAACAGAAGCAATCTAAATTGATTCAACCACCAGTGACCTAATGAAATACACATACAAAGCATTAAAATATGTATGTCCTGCTGCAAGCATAATGTAAAAAACCATATTTAATACTTTTCATTATTTGGATGTCTTTTTGAAATGCATATGTTTGTGCCCAGGTATGCTCCTACTGAAGTTACGAGAAGGTATAGGCCAGAAAGAAAGGTCAGAACTGAGGATTTTTAAAAGTATCACACAATAAACAACAGAGTAAACACTGCTGGATTTGTTCTTATATGAAAGCAAATAAATTATCAGCTACGCATTACAAGTTTCATATTTAGACAAAAAAGCCATGTAATTCTTTACCTACTGCAACAAAAAGGGGTAGAAAAAATTGCACATTTAAGATTTTTCTGGGATGCCAAGGCCAGAAGGAGGGTCAGGCTCGATCGCTCGCCTTTGTACCCATCCCACTTAAACTTGTGGGAGAGGCTGAGTGTGCCAGATATATTTCCAGTCCTGCTAGTAAGGATTATTTGCATTTATCTCAAATCAAACAATTTCTTCAGTTGACATATGAAGCGATAATCGCACATATGTTTTCCAGCTTACTCGTAGTAGACAGTCATTATTTAAGAGAATTCCTGCATTGAACAGGTCATGATTTTAGTACAGAACTCCATTTGACCTGAAAAAGAGACCAAAGGTTATATCTTAACACAAACTTCTGCAATTTAGAGTCTTTCCCTAACAAAGTCTTAGAGTGGAAACTTAGTGAATATGGTAATGGAGTTTCACAGTTTCATTGTTAAGAAACAATTATTTATACGAAGAAATATGTCTATGTCTCTACTATCCTAAGCTAACAAAATGACTTTGCAGAGGAGAGACTTTGCTTGAAACCAAGATTATGCTCAAAGTAGAGACATCCCTGTGTACTTTAATTCATTAGTTACATGCCCATAGCAGCAAATTAAACATGTAATTCCTTGCTTCTTAGACACTAATCTGTTACTGGAAACATTACAAGGTGAAAATACCCTTAGAGTTTCTAACCGCTTACCTCTGATAATGCACTTGTTTTTTACTGCTATCTTAAAATATTCAAATCTTTCTAAGACCCGTTATAAACACTTCCAAATGCCAAGTGCTATAAAACAACTTTTATTAGTACATGTTGCACTATCTAAATAGGTATCAAAGGGGAAAAAATGGAAGAGGAGGAGACATAAAGCAAAAAAAAAGTACTCTTTATGTTTAGTTTAAAACATAGGTAAGACTACGCCTCCGCATTCTAGCAAGTCTCATATGTTGTAAAGGTCGCATTGATATTTCCTGTCGCTTTGCATCAAATAAAAACTGTAGCTTAAAGATCAGCTTTAAAAATAATGGATTGATAGTAGTCCTGTAAATCTAGCTTGGTGCTATAAAACAAAAGTAATGAACAATATTATATTTCTACAAATATTGGTTTTTACATACTTGATCTGACTTAAATTCAAAACTTTGTATGGTTACAGAAGTGATCTCTAAACCCTGAAGTATTCTCCAGCCTTTCCCCTACTGATGGTTTTAGTCTGATGCTTTCCATAGCACAATGTAGGGAGTCCAGACCGTTGTGAGCAGGGAGGTCCAAGCAGAGAAGCCTGTCAATCGGCTTTGGTGCACAAGGCATTTAGGACAGATCTGTATTTAAGTTTATAAAGGTGGCTGATCAGCTTGCATCTCATCAATAAAGGGAACGGATCTCGCTGGCAACACACAGACAAATAGACAAAATAAATTTCACTTTTTTCAGCATTATTTTTTACAGCTTGACAGGAACTAATGATCCTCTATTAGAAAAATACCTAATTTTGAGGAAGAAAGGATGACCTTTTTAATGTCTTTTCCACTTCTACTTTCTCATTCTAGTCAATGTTTTGTTGATCTGGTTTGAGTAGAATGCCAGAAGTAATATTAAACAGAGGAAAAGTAATATCAAACAAAGAGACAACCTGAAGCTCAGGCTATCCAATTGCTCTGACTCTTTGTGGCCATTCTCCAAGGTAGCAAGCAGGAAAAAAATCTGTCTTCAGAAAGAGAGACCTAAGAGATGATTGGAAAATATCAGTAAAATGGTGAGGGAATGCTTCAATGTCTACAAATGTCCGTTAAAGTTCTTGTCTTTGGGTTATACAGCAGGAAAAGTAAAATCAAACAATTTAATAGAGACAGATAGTCTCACAATGGCATCTTGTCATTTCTTTCAAGTAACATTATGAGCCATAACATGCTGTGTCATTTACATACAGGTTTTCTGGTTTGATACTTGGCTTCTTCTGATTGCTTTGTTATCCGTTGTTTCGATCTGTTTTCTTATATTGCATATATCCTGGCAGCATCACTAGCAGAGTGCCCGTTTGTCTTTTTGTCATCAAACACTTGCTGAGAGACATGTTGTCAGAGGTACAAATTTTAAGGACCTTTCTAAAGCATGGGCAAATATATTTGGACTTCTCATGAAAATGAAAGAAAAAATTTAATATGAAAAAAAGGTGAAATTGAAAGAAGTGCAGAACGGTTTGGCATGTTATTCTCAAGATGGTGAATTTTATTACTTCCAAACTTCTTCATTTTAATGAGAACAATGTGTGATCTAAGTTATAATAAACTGAAATATAGTATTATCTAAAAAACCAAGGTGAATAAAATATTAAAGAAGAAAACCCAAAATGTGTAGTCAGCAAACTTTTTAGCTGGAAGGGAGGGACGCTGGGGGACAAAAAACTATGGCCCAGCTGATTGGCAAAGTGACCTTCAGCAGTCAATAATGCACTTTGGTTTCCCACTAGTAACCTTGATTTCAGTCAATGTGTATTATACATGCACACAAACAGAATAACAGTAATGATTTGAACCAAGTTTGCTTCAAGTGTTACTATCTTTGTCATTTGTATTGGAAATCTATATTATTGTCCCGACAATGTCAAACATTAAAGACTGATTATCATTCTATTTTTACCCAGACCTAAACCTGTTATTTCAATATCACATGCAGAAGAATAGTTTTTGTATGTTCTATCTTCACTTAGATTGTTATAGCTAAAGTCTACATATGGAAAGGTTTTCTTGTCATCTTTAGCTTCTTCCTGCTGAGAAACACTAAGCACATAATTAATTGACACAGCATTTTGCATTCTCATAAATCATTACGTATTCCTGAATACGGTAGCACCTCATACAGAAATTAATCTGCACTTAGAAATGGCCGTGAGCCTGGACCAACCTTCTAGGAAAACAGCTGTATCAAGCAAGGTCTCTACCAATAGGAGATAACACATATGCATGAATTCGCTTACGGTCAGCTATGCGATTTCATATAAAAATACAAGAAAAATATCCTTAATCTGGTGATTTTTTGCCTTCTCTAGCATTAGAGGCAAAATTGGGTGGTGAAGCTGCATGAAGCAACTTCTCACACAGGTCATCTTGTGAGGGATGGATTCAGGAAGTGAACATTAAATGCTCAAGTAAAGTACTGCTTGATTTAAAGGATTACAGTATCTCCTTGGCAGAAGTCCTTATCTTTCCCTGTGAATAAGGAACCGCTAATGAGAGAGAGAGAGGCCTGATCACCTCTTTTAAGATAGGTTACATGTGCACAGGTATGAAAGCACAGATAAATCCCTATCTGATATGTCATTACAGTGTTTCCTTTACACCTAGCAAAAGATTTAGGGAACTTGACTGCCAGCAATATTTTCTAAACACTAAATACAGCAATAAATCATTATTTAAAATTGATGAATCTTTTTAGGAACAGATACCAAAAAGACCAAGATACTAAGACCAAAAAATCTGAAAAATTTTTGCATAGGAAAGTGACAAGTTACAGTAGCTTACAAAAATATTAAATCATGAAAAATTTACTGTCACAACAATTACTATTCCCATTGTAATCACTTCTACAAAGAAATGCACCTTCTATCACCTGCCATGACCTAGGCTCCCATTATGTTCATATTTGTGCAATGCCAGAGGCAGTAAAATGAAGCCTGCCCTAAAATCCTTATTGCCTTCATTCACATTATCTGAATTGACCATTCACCTCTATTAACTGCAAGGTCCTTGGTATATGTTATTTTCATTGGTATACTACTCACATGAGCAAACTTAAGTTAATAATGACTTGTCTGGGACAAGACATATGAAGCAAAGATGTAGTATATGAGATGACAGAAGCTGTCAAAGGAATAGACTTCTTTAAACATGACTAAAGAAGGAATAACTTTTCTTCTGATGTGATTTTATGTAGTCTGTTTCCTAAATCCCAGTGCAAGACCCCTGAAACGGGAAAAGAATCCTAAATCACTTAAGGTAGGTGTTTTCTTGTGTGCCCTTTATCGGCATCTTCCATTTTGTAAAGCCTAAGCAATAAACTGTCTTTTTAAAAATGTCTGATGTGGTAAAGAATTGAGATAAATTACTTAGTTATTGAGTACTGAAAAGATGTTTGCAAGCCCCTGATAATCTGCCTTTATTGAGAGGGTGTCTTTTGCTCTAATCACACAAGTCCTTCAGCAGTTTGCTGCTTGGCATTTTTCTGGTCTTTGACTGCAGGCAAAAGGGGACATCAAATGGCAGGTTAATTACCTTTAGCTGTCGTATTTCCCCGTGGTATATTATGTTGTTGTTAATATTGATATGATAGGAGAGGCATACCATGGTAGCCACTAACTATGCAGTGCTGGTTTCAAACATATCTTTATGCTCTCATTTACCAAAGAAAACATCCCGACAACCATAAACCTGTTTCATTTCATCCAATATACTCCTTTGAGCTTTTGAGTACTTCTTATGAATCAAAATTTACTAAAATATTGCATTTGATAGAATCATGGCATTTTCATATTAAATACTTGAACACAGCTCCAACAGGAGGAAAAATAAAAAATTTTCATTAATACTAAAGATCATTTCTCCCTGCAACCCAGACATTAGACCTGAAAGGGACGCCTCCTCCACGCTGCTACTTCCTCTGTCCTCTACATGAATCATGTTAAGTTCTTTGCACCTAAACTAGACCCTACAATAGGGGAGAGGGGGAAAATTGACATGGATAAGTTGATTTCCATGAGAAAACTCTTCAAGTCAGTTTTGCTACCTTTTTTATATAGAAACTAGATCTTTTTTTTTCTTTTAGAGAAAATATACAATATTTTAAATTGGCAGTGGCAGAGTACCTCAAGCTTTTTCAACTCAATTGTCTCATACCTGTGCTGTCCTCAACTTACCAGCCTCTTGCGTAAAATTAAATTGATTATACCAGTCTTACACTACAGTTTGTGGCCATGGATCACTATGAGAGATTATGAGCCAAATTTGCTGTAAGCAAGGATGGCTGTTCTACAAAACTTCCTACTCATGGTCCATGATAAGGGATAGAGTGTCTCCTTGGGGCCTGGCTATAAGGTGAGATGAACAAGAAACTAGTGATCTAAAACTGCCCCTGAGGCACCATCACCATCAGAAACTTACAGAAATATTTTGTATTTTAAACATCCTACTTCACCTTGGGGGAACACAAAGAGAAAAGAAAAAAAATCTATTTTATAGACAGAAAGCAATTTTGTGTGCATGTCTGAAACATGTGATTTTTCCATTGGGGGGAAAAAAAAACCAACCAAACAAAAAAATCCCCCCTTAAGTTTCCTGGAAATCTGAAAATGTAATGCATTTGTCTTATCAGGAAGCCAGAGGTCAAAAAAGTGTGACCAGAGTGCCGTAAGAATCAAACGTTTCCTTCAGGTATCCTTGGGAACAGACGGTGGCTACGGCAGCTCTGCTCACCTCTCCAAAGGCGACAGTATGGGAGGGAAAGCCACAAGGAAACAGGCTGCCTGGAATCCTTCAAGGTAGCAAATGGGAATAAAAGGAAAGGGATTAGAAATCAGACTAGTTATTTAGTGATGTTTTCACTACATGAAAATTAAGGTGGTTCTGACAGAGAGAGGAAAGACAGTTTCACAGTGCAGATTAACGAATACTCAATTTCATTACACATAAGGTGTTTGTAAAACAAAGTCTGAAAGTTTATAATTGTGTGCTAAAAAAACCACACAGACATAATTCAGTGCAGAACTTTCCTGATTTTGGTTACTTTCTTTATTTATTTGGTTATTTTCTTCATTTAAATGAGAGAAACCATGGAAAGACATTCTGGGACAAGATGATCATGGAAATGTATGTTTGTCCTGTGAAACTTAACAAACACAATATTTATACCCCCAGACAACTTTATACACAGAGTGGCTTCTAAAAGGAACCATTTCAGAAAAACACTGATGTAACTAAAGGCACTAATTAATGTATGTAAATACTTTTCTCATATGGATCATTTGACCTATTCCAGTGGCAGGGATCCAGTTGCCCCATCGTGGCCGCCCTCCCAGGAATGCTAAAGTCCATGACAGTGGGAACAGGGAGTTGATTCTTCTACTACAAGGTTATATTTCACTGGGTCTTCACCTGCTTTTCAGAAAAATTAACAAAGAAATTACTATTTCATGTAAGCAGACAAACTGGAAAGCAAGCAGTGCCAAAATAAAATAAAACAAAGCACACTGAAGTGATTTATATCTCTCTGTCATTTCCCTTTTTAAAATAATAATTAAAAAATAATTAAAGTGATGATTCAAAACAAAAAATTACATGGAAGATTTTATTTTGTTCCCAAATCTTTTTGTTTCAAAACTGAAGCTGCCTATTGAAAATTTTGCAAGAAATCCTTCAAACTGTTTTTTAATGGAAATAAAGTTTCATTATTCTACTAAATCCATTATTTGCTGCAAGTTACCATGGTAGCAAAACAGCAATCAGTGCTAGCATAAAACTAGACCAATGTTATTCTATATGATTAGATCTGTTTGAAAGCAACTAGACAGTATCCATCCTAATGCACCTTAAGTGTTAAACATTTTACTTGCATTTAAAACTAACATATAGATTTTTAATTCTAGGAGACAATCAGAACCTGCTGGAGCAACAATGGTGTCTTCGTTTATATTATAGAGGAGGTAAACATGTGATCAGGTGAGTCAGAGGAACCAACGAGAGGAATCACAGGCCCGGTGATGCAGGGAAATGCAGGGAAATGTCTCCAGACAAAGCAGCGACAGTTTGTTTCAATTCATTTGAGAGAACACAGGCCATGGCCTGAAAATTGGGCCAGGTAGGTTCACTCCTCAGATAAGCGTGTTAAATGCCTGCTGGCAAGTCACATCCCCCAGAGCCCTCCCTCCCCCTTCCCCCACAGCTCTTCATCAGGAGGGAGCACCACCGCTCCCGACCTGAGCCAAGAGCTGTCCTGGTGGCGCTGCCCCTCACAGAGACCGGGGCAGCAGCACGGCCCAGCAGCACACCCATTGCCCCGGAAGTCACTCCATCTTCCTGTCACGCCGTCAGTTGTGATTGGCTGACAGGACCAGACACTCACCCCGCCCACTCACCAATTTACCCGGAAGTACATCAGACCAGGAAGTCGCTTCCCTCCACGTTGGGGGCCGCCATGTTGCCTTAGAGCCATAGACTCACAGAATGGCTAGAGTTGGAAAGATCATCTCGTTCCAACCCCCTGCCCTGGGCAGGGACACCTCCCACCAGACCAGGCTGCGCAAAGCCCCATCCAGCCTGGCCTTGAACATCTCCAGGGATGGGGCATCCAAAGGTGTCGTGTTACTACAGGGAGCTGGCTTTATTTCTGAACTGCCAGCCAATTTCACAGCATTATGACAACAGACGGGGCGTGACTTCCACAAAAATGGTGGATAACGGACATCAAATGATGGCTGAAACAACACAGAAGACCTGGTGTATTGGATGGTGGGGGTTGGAAGGTGGCTGAAACTCCTGCTCTAACCCCCTTCTGGGATAAACAAGAAGGGGTGTCTGGTCCA
Organism: Rhinoptilus africanus; assembly: GCA_013400135.1. Taxonomy (NCBI): domain Eukaryota; kingdom Metazoa; phylum Chordata; class Aves; order Charadriiformes; family Glareolidae; genus Rhinoptilus; species Rhinoptilus africanus. The sequence goes on along the minus strand of VXBO01010986.1, from coordinate 8,723 downwards.
GCCAGCCCATCACAGGGCTGCCTACGAACACGTGAGACCACGGTGTGGGGCTTCCTGGGCAAACAGTAGAGATAGCGGCCTGCATGGGGGGGTCTTCTGCCAGACGCTGAGGGTGGGGCGTCTGTCACTTTTGGTCTTGCGTAAGAGCTGTCCCCATGCTACTGGTTATTATGAGAAAGTAGTTTATGAGATTCCTCTCCATTTTAAAGGTCATTTTCTAACAACATCAGGTCAAGAATTTATTTTTTTTTTCCTGTTAGTTATAGATAAAAGCACACCAAAGACAGGAAAGCCATCCATGGTAGGAAAGCTTAATACACTAACCTCTATGCAGCACATCGTTACTGTTTTGTTTTTTCTTTTTTTGTTTTTTTTTTAAGGCAGACATTTATTACTGTGCCTAATGTAGCCAACAGCATGCTAAGCTTGAAATACACTCAGAAAAATATCCTTACAATGAAAGCAAATAAGACATAGAGATAGAAACATACAACTGTTTTAAGACAGCTTGTTTGATCTTCCTCCAAAAGAGCAGCTTTAGTGACACTAAGTCATCTACTGTTTTTCTCTGTTCTGAGTAACCACATCTGGGTACTATCAATTGGGTGAGTGACCTTCTCTTTTTAGCTATGTTGCCAGAATCAAGACACTGATGTGGGACACAGGTACCTGTATGTTTTTCTGAAACTCCAATGTTCAGCATAACAGTGTGACCCACCATCAGTCAGAAATCATCTCTCATTGACCATGAGTTCACATTAATGGTAGTGCTGGTGGCAGAAAGAAGGCAGAAGCATGGAGGAAAGAGAGAAATAGTAGAGTAAGAGGTAAGACCATACTTATTTGGCCTTACTTTGGCTTAAACTGCTGTTGTTTTCATGCTTTAATGTACTTACTTCAGGTACCATTGTTTTCAGGTCATCACAGGTTGTCTTTGCTGCTGTTTCACTTCCTGGCTGAATATATTCACATATCATCACCCACTTCTCCACCTTATCAGTACTTTACCTGTTATTCCAAATGTTGCCAAAATTCCTTCTTAAGCTCTAAAACTCAGAAGTATTTTGCTTGAAGTTTACTGCTTCTATTTCAGATTCGAGGAAGGCTTGTGTCTCCAAAACATTGCCCGTTTTCTTTCCAACTGTATTACTTCATCTATAAAAGGTACCGCTTACAAGCTATGTCTTGCTTTAAAAAAATCTGTGTGTTTCCATGTAAATTAAAATTAGGAGCAATATTCCTTCCTGGGGCAACACACAAGATAACAGAAATTAATAGTTTGCTGATTGTTAACAAATGGTATTCAAAAAAATTGCTTAGTTGCAGTCTTTGATGCTCCTACAATTAGTCAAAAATCATCAATGATGAAAAACCAGGGATGGTTATGTATTTATAGTATGTATGAGATACTTGTAGATATTATCAAAACCTTTTGCTACCTGCCTGAATATTTTTTTCTGAACACAGACACTCGGAGCTGTTTAAATGGTAGAGGTGGGATGAGCTGCAGATTGACTGAATACGCTGCAATGCTGCAAATAGATGCTGCCTACAGAATGAGTGGGCAAAGATATGTTAAATCAAGGAGAGAAAATGTAATTGTGAAAGCTGAATGGCATAAACAATACTTGTCTAGCCCATTCACATATGCCTTCATGGATTCAGAAGGGAGGATGAGCTTGTCGGGCACTGTCTGGGCAATATGCAAGGCCTAGTTAAGGTTTGGACATAACCGTAGTCAGAAGGGGTACTCTTCCCTGCCTGTGGGATCCCGCAGTCTCCAGTGTCTACCATGGTGTATCAGGCTGCAAGCTGCTCTGTGTTATCCTTTCCTGGCACCCGCAAGAAGCAGTCTCGGGAGGGAATAGTTTGGATATCCTTGTATTTTGCCTAGACCGCTTCTCTTCTCAAAAGCAACCTGACCCTTGGGTTTATAGCTCTCTACTAACACAAAAAAATTAGTCTACTTAAAGGAAACTTCAAAATGATAACTAGTGTGATGGGTATTGATGAAGCAGTAATACGCCTTTCTGCTTCACAAAAAGAGTGCATTAAGTCATTGAAGAACTGTGTTGGTAAAATATTTAGCAGAAGTTTTATTCAAAGGTTTTTATGACTGACAAAATCTGTATTTCATATAGTTAGATCTGTTTCAGTCACAAAGCCTGAATGTTTTACTGACAATATTCAATCTTTCAGAAAAATTAGCTCTATAAAAGCAGTCATAAAACAATAGTAAAAGAATTTGTCTTTACATGAAAATATATACCTCGAAACAAATAGTTTTAAGCAAGGGAGAGGAGATTTACAAAAGCATTGGTTGACTCACCAGAGGATTTCTTCTTTTAATTATATCTGTCAGACCCAGTCTAAGAACATTAGAATTCAATTTGCTTAAATATGAATTTTATAAGTATGAAAAAGGATTAAGAAAAACAAAAGTAAGACTTTTCATTCTGTCTAAAATGAGAATTTTTTTCCAACTAATAATCTTGGTGACTAATGAACTGAACAACTACATTTTGTTTCTTGGGGTTTTTTACATACTAACAACTGTTAGTTGTCACTTTGAGCCACTGCAAAACCATGTATGGCAGCTGTTCATTAAGAAGCTGATTAGTGCCAAAAACAATTTTCAGAACTATTTTCTAAAAAAAATGTATCTACATTTAAGGTATTATTCTGTGATATTAAGATGCATTGTAAAAGAGATAATTATAGGCGGTATAGCACATTGCAAACTAGTTTGCAGAATTGGTGAGTGAAACAGTGCAATGTTATGCAGAAGCTCCTGGAGAAATAAAACTACCACAGTTTTTCAGATAGCACTAGTCTATTACATACTAACCTTCTGTCACATCTTGTATTTTTAGCAAAAATAAGATATGTAAAATAATTTAAAAAAAGTAAATAAATTATTGGCCTTGGTTAAGTCCATCTTATAAAAGTTACATGTTGATGAAAAAGTCTTAATTGAGTCTGTAACCAAGTGAAATGGAAGTCTCTGCGTCAAAGAAGGATTCAGATATTCCAGCCACCCATATGAGTACCAAGTTAAGTCTATTGGAACCATCTGGCCATCCAGCTGATAAACTACAGTACTGACAGCTATTCTGCAAAAGTTTAGCATCTCTAGCAACAGGAATTTGTGGGTTTCACTATGCCATGTTCAATTCATTCTCAATTATCTGCATTAGGGTTGCTGTCATCCAGCAAAAATATCTTAAGTGTGCAGGAATCAGGAGTTGCTTGTGGTACTTACACTGGCAGTACAGATGCATTCACCTGTAAAGTTAACACTCAACATAATCTGTAGCTGGAGTCAAGGAATCATGTTTCCAAAATAAGTATACTTTTTGTACTTCTGCATACCCAAGGAAACACCTCTATAACTCATGGCCGAAATATTTTTATCTAAAGGAGAAAAAGAAAAAAAAAAAAATTAGTTTCTCAAACAATATTTTTTTCTCTTTTTGACACATTTTGCATTCTGAAGGGAGCTAACTGGAAAATATATTTCCCTTTTCTTCATACATGCACATACTTAATTTCAGCTTTGCTTGCAAAGTTTCATTTTCAAATTCTGCTTCTGTGCAAGGCACATGATCCCTTTTGTATGCTCTAGCTCCAGCCCAGTGAATTTTAAATTCTCTGTTCACAGTGGTGGAGCAGTAATGGGATGATTCTAACATGCCCTTTCCTATTTTCCTTTTTTCGTTCTTACTAACAAAACAACAGTTTGTGAGTACGATATATTTCTGAGAAGTCAGAGCTATTGATTTGAATTCCTTCAGTAAGAGGTGAGATGTGAATGTAAAAAAGCTCAGAGTCGTAAATGTTGAAAGAACAAAGAATGCCTCTCATATCCCTGAGCGAAAAAATCATTTCTGTTCTAGACTCTGGTGCACCATAAAGTAAAATTTGAAGCTCTGAAAAAAATCACTACCATCTGTTTGTAAGGCAGCACTGAATGTGATTCCTGCTGCTCTGTTGCTATTTGTTCACAAACTGGAGCCAGCCCTGCAGTGATGTCTAACTTGTGATTTCTGCGTCCTGTTGGATTCTCTGCTGCCGTAGGAATAGAAAATGCTGGAAACTGTCATTTGCAAATGTATGTGTCGTGAGCAAAATCTTGAAAGGAGGATTTCTTATGAGAACAGGATTGTTTGGTTTTTGGTTTTTGGTTTGTTTTTTTTTTTTTTGTGCTGGTGAGTGGAAACAGTTGATTTCATGACCCCTTTAAGATGGTTGACAATTGAATAGGGAAACCTGCCAAGTCCTTGTGAAAACAGTTTCTTTCTAGGCATCCTTTTAAATGTACTGTCACCAAGCACAAATATAAGCAGAGCAAACTGACAGCATTCCTGGGTGTGCCCACATACTCGCTGTACCTTGTGTGACCTCCAAGGATCAACCACAGAGAGCAATGTCCCTCCCTCATTGCAAAAACTACTGTTGTAACATTTTAGCAAAAATGTAACAATTCTCAGTGCCCGACCTTGTTTGAAAGTGAAACTGATTTCACTCATTCACAGACGCTAATACCCCTGTGCCCTCACCAGCAGGAAGGCACCTGTGTCCTCAAGGTCTGTCCAGATCTCAGTCAGCGGGACGCGCACCCCAGTGCTGTGGTCAGATTCCTTATGAGACACAGAAGGCTCAGAACTCCAGTTAACTGGACCTCATCATGTCTTCTGCCCTCTTATTTGGTTGGGGCCCATGTGCTTGCTGTTTTGGATATGCCTTTCCTGTACACTGCAGAAGCTGACTGCAAACCCTCATATTTCTGTTGCGGTTTTCTACATCACTGCCCTTAGTGATCCACTACGCTGCAGTCAGAGAGTGATTCGCTCACTACTGCAAAAGGAAGGAAAGAGAAGAAAAGGAGAAGAGAAGCTTGTAGAAGATAGTTTGTAGTCTTCAAACGTATCTATTCTAAATTCAGTGAAGAATTTGATCCAAACAAACCCCGAGTTAAGTTGTAGCACCCATTAATAATGTCCAGCTGTGTTTTCCAAACTCTCATTCTCCAAATTTCTTTCTTACAAATACTGTGATTGAATTCATGCCTGTTTAAGCTTACTGGCAATTACAGTACTAACTGAGTACTTGTGAAATAAGATTTTGATAGACATCCTGTGTATCCTTGGTCAAATTGCTTATGGCCAATCTTTTTTTTATATATTTAGATGCCAAACAACCCCACCCATTCCTTTTCCCTAAGAAATATTTCCGAATATTTGGACCTTAATTTTGCTCTTCCAAGCTTTGCAATAAATGAAATGGGAATACAAGAAGGTGTTTGTCTAGTGAAAGTGCCTTGAAGACAAATTCAGGCAAGAGGCAAGTATTCACTTACGGTAAGTTACTAAGAAATATAAGTGATTTGCTTAAATCTAACACATACTTAGGTAGACTTGTCAAACTTGACCTACTGGAAATATTTCCTTTATCTGTTTATAATTCAACAGATGATCTCTGCTGTTCTCATTCTGTCTTTATAGTTATTTATAAGACATAGCAGTTAAGTGAAATACAGTTCAAAACCCATCACAATGATCAACTAATTTGCATTTTACTTTTGTTGCGGTAGCATGTTAACTTGATTCAATTAAATATGCTGGAAATTTTCTCAATGCATTCAAAATAACTGATTTTAGCATTAATAACTTCAATAAAGTAAATTCTATTCTTGCAAGATAATTTGTAATCATACAGTTTGTGTCTTTTACAGAATACACTTGTAAACAATTAATGTTGTTCATTTACTTTATTTTTTTGTGAAATCAGTATAACAGTTCTTCCATTCATGCCATGATTTGCATAAGCAGCTCCAAACCATGGTCACTGAAGGAATTGCATCCCATATACCTTAACTTCCTCGGCTGTGCAGCTTGATAATGAGTGTGTGCAGGGAAAAGAGAAGTATGATATATTCTCAGGCAAAAATCTATAGAGAATATAAATAATAAACCTCATTTTTTCTATCAATCCAAAGCAGTGAATTTCTAAAGCAATGTATGAGGGCCTGATTCTAAATTAGCAGTAAAATGATGACAGGTAAAATGTATGTTCATTGCTCAGTGGATAAGAACAACTATTGACAAATGATATCAAGGCCAAAGTATTTATAGAGTTTTATGTATCAGTCCTAGCCAAAGAAGATGTCCCAAATGTGTCTAATATAATTAAAATTGCTAAAAACAGGGTAAAATCCCAGTCAAGAATGGGAAAAAGGCCGACATATTTCGTTTCTTACAGATCATCAGATTGTTTTGATTTTTCATCCAGAAACTAGAAAATATTATGTTTAATGTGAAATTCATAAGCAATGTCTTGTGGAGATATATTTGATTCTGGCTTCCTGACTCCATAATCTGATCATCATTTCTGAACATACATGCACTTGTGCACACAGCCCATGGTGTTTTTCCTTGAGGGACTGAGTGGGGCTCAGGAGGCCTTGAAGGACTTTGGAGTTTGAATTCTCGGAAAGAGGAGGACCTAGAAAATGAGAGCTTACACTTCTTGGTGTATACTATCCATGCTATCTGTGTGAGCTGTAGCTGACATGCATATCAGTTGTGCAATTTTTATACAGATACTTCATATAAAGGCAAGTATGTCAAGCTTTGCAACAAAACTAATGAGTTCTTATCACGGTTTTAAAAGGGTAAAAAAAAGGCAGTCTTCACTCAGGTGAAAGCTGTGAAGATACAGTTGTGCTTCTTGTTTCTTGTTGGCTATGTTTAGGTCGTCCCCCATTCGGCATCTGTATCTGGAGCTCCTTTCACTTTCTCTTGAGGAACCCAGGATCTAACTCTTTAATTCACTTTGGTGATCTCACACCTAATGTAGAGATACTGCCATTGGTAGCTTCTTCAGAGGGTAGTAAAGATCCCTCTGACTCTAGTGTCTAAATGCTTAACACCTGTCAGTTTTGTTGGCAGTTTGGCACTTAAATGCCTTTAAAATTCTGCTTTATTTTTACTAGGTTAAAAAAGTCTGGCTGAATTTTGTTTTCCCTCTAAAACCTTTCATTATAGTATCGTAGGTTTACATCCAATGTCGATTTTATAACACTAGTGAAAGTTTTAAGACTTTCTATAGTGTAGGTTATATACCTTTTAGCACAGCCAACAGACTACGGCACTTAATGCCTTAAAGGTGGTGACTGTCAGTTTTATAATCTGTCAGGTTACACAGTCCATACTGCCGCTACTTACATGTCACCAAGTTATTTCAAGATAATGGACATATATTAAATTAATCACTTTCATTATACACACACTTAAAATACTTACAAGCTTAATGTCTATATGTGGGAATAGTTATTTAAGGCAACAAGCAAAGTTTTGCTGCTGTTTTTTAAATAGCTTCACAAATTGAAGGAAACATTTCAAAAAGAAGGCCATAATGTTTCGCTGTTCTTGCTTCAGGCACATAAATGTTATTTCCTCTGCAATGTCATATATTGACCATCTGAAACTTGATAAATCAGAAGATAGATTGCAGTGGAGCTCTATGTATTTAAGTATCAAGCTGATCCATAACTTTCACACCAACCAAAAGCCATTTCTTGTCAGTGCTGTCCAGAATATATCCTGACAGTTCAGTGGGAGTTTCAGTGCCATTTATTTTCAAATCAATACTCAATTACTAAGAGGAAGATTCACTCCCTTGCCCATTTTCAAGATGAAATTATGGACTAGAGCAATAACACTTAGTCAAGGCAAGCCACTGTCCATTAACTCATGATGCTACCAAAACCCCATCCAGACACTTTATTAAAGCTCAGTCTTTTTTCAGCTTTTAATTAATCATTGTGAAAAAGGCCTTTCACATTGTGACTGATGACCAGAGAAAACAATTTTCTCCTAACTGCCTTTTAATTTCAACTCTGGGAGTGCTCATTGACTGAATCTCACAACAACCCATCAATGCTAGTTTTTAATGTGTTTTCTCCTTTGTTATTGAGAAGAATGGAGTGGCAATGAGGCTTTGTGCTCCTCTTCATAACTCAAGTAATTGATTCAGTAAATGCCGCACATTTGCTAGTGGATAAAAAGTGCTGTCAATGTAGATAGTAGGTACCATATAAATTACTCCATTAACAGGAAATAAAGCTATTTACAATTTTTAAAGTGTAAAGTGTAAGTGGCTTTAAAAAAAGAAATGAGTACTAGTTCTTACATGTCTGTACAGGCTTTTTTTTTTTTTTTTTTTGGTGCAGATGCTAGCAATAGGCCCAATATGCAGGCCAGACCTGGTGCACAGGGGGGTCTGCTGCCTCCCTGGGGCCCACATCAAGGATGTGAAGAGGATGCTTCCTTCCCTGGTAAACCCCTCAGAGTATTATCTGCTCTTGATCTTTCAGGTAGGCAGCAACAAGGTACAAAAAAAAGCCCAAGGGTAATGAAGAAAGGAAGAAAGATTTCAAGAGCCTGGGATGGCTGCTCAAGGCATCGGGAGCACAAGTTGTGTTCTCCTCTCTCCCCCCAGCTGCGGGGAATGATGAAGGGCCGAACAAGAGGAGCCAGCACATCAATGA
>VXBO01010983.1:101424-126467 GCA_013400135.1 Rhinoptilus africanus | reverse complement strand
CTTTTTAAGTCAAGGGAAGAACCACCATGACCTACTCTAACTTTTTGAAAGGTATAAGGCTTTTCTGAATTAATATCTTTTTTAAGTCTGGGACCTAAGAGTTAACTAGGAGATATATTTTGGAAAAATATTGATTCTTTGTTGTAAAATTCTTAGCAATGGGGAAATCTGTCTTATTGATGATATTTTTCATGCTGTTAGTAATTANAATCTGTCTTATTGATGATATTTTTCATGCTGTTAGTAATTAGATCTATCTAAAAATAGGAAAGTTACTTTGTTTTTGTATTAAAGATGAAAATTCAAAATATTTTTTTTTTTAATTTTATTTGTGGATGCAATTAATGTAGCAAATTCCAGTAGGTCTACAGAACATTGTCATTTCATAGCCATTTATTTGGTAAACACAAATAACCAAAATAAAAGAGCAGAAGCAACTTGTTTTGATGTTATGTGAAATAACCAATTTGTTTCAAGAAAAAAATAGTGAAATCAATGTGTCTAACGAATGAATTCACTGAAGCAAGATAACGGTTTTTTACCAACATGACTATTTCTTACCATTGTAAAAAAATTTCAGCTGTCACCACTACTAAATTCAATGTGTTATCAATTCAATATGCATCATATATATGTATATACATACATCTGCTGATATATAGACTGTAAATAAGGTAACACAAACTATTTTTTTTTCAGCAGAACAAATTAATGAAATTCTTCCACCTCACATATCTAGTCCATTGGTCATTCTCCAGTAATTTTTGAGTTTTGAACACTAATGCTGGATGCAGCATTTTAGTAACTTTCACCTTAAAGCAAATACAAAGGTAGTAATATCTTTCTGTACCATGAGTTTTAATCCTTCTTCAGAGCCACTGCTTACCAGCATTCTCCATTCTGTAAGTACTACCTACAGTAATGTTAAACTTTGTCATAATGCCATGCAAGGTTTGGTTTTAGCCTATATGAAAAATGAAGTCCACTCTTTACCTATTGGTTATCTATACTCTTCTGTATTTTGTTTTTGTGTCATTTACAAACTTAGGCAGTAAGGATTTCATTGTGTTTTGATTGTTAATGACCTTATAAGCACAGTAGAATTATGAGCTAATCCCTGTTGGTTCTCTGAGATGCACACCTGCTCACCGAGGAGTCTTCACTCTAGAATTAATTATACTTTGAGACTTACTGGTTATTCAGAGCTGAATGCATGTAATGTGTACTATGGTGATTTTCTGGTCTTCTGGCTTCCTAGCAATATGTCATGCATTACCAAGTCAAGCACATTACTGAAGTATAATTGCATTACACTTAACCAAATTTTAATTTTATCAGCTATTATCAAATTAGCTAGACAGGTTTCATTTTTAAATATTTTTATGTCCTCATTTTGCTAGGCTTGGAAAAGAAAAGAGTCTGCCTCAGATACAGGCAATCTCAATGTATTCTTGCTGCAATTAGAAATTGTTTAAACCACCAAATATTGCCTTTCATATAAAATTGCATGGTTAGAGCCTTAGGCACCTGATGTGCACCTGGCATCTCATTTTGGTGTGCAGACGTACATGAGCAAATAAGATGAGATCCCATTGCTTTAAAAATCTAATCTACCATATCAGTAGATAAAAATTAGCTAGGTTGTCATCTGCTTCCACATCCATCTTTTGTAAGAGGAAGTTCTGTTTCAGAGAATGGGATCATTTTATCAGGACTGTCTCTTCTGTGCATTAGAATTTCAGTACTGAAACTCACATGCAGTAAAAGATTCAGGATGATGCCCTTGAGAACTATTCCTATGTATGAGCTATGAATACAGGAAATAGTAAATAGCGTAGCTGCTGAAAGCTGAATCAGTTTTTTAAGCTCACCTATGATAAACCAAAATTATTAAAAGTGTTTTTCAGATTCTGCTCCTGACATTCCCTTGAATATCTTTGAAATTATAGGCACTTTTTCAGACTTACTACCTCTGTCCATTTTACCACACAACAACTTTTTGACTTGTAGACTATTTTATTATATTTCAATTTCTGATATCGTTTACTTATTTAATATTAAAGTTTGTCTTGATAGGAATGTCAATGCTTAGGATAATATTATTGTTCTATCCTGTATTTCTTCCTATCTAGAATGCACTATAAGACCTATCTGTGATGGGATAATAATTTTCCATCTCTTTCCCCACAATTCCAGTATTTATCATTACTTTTATTGCCACCTGTCTTCGTTTTTTGGTTGTTGTCTAGAAAATCCTAGAAATGGTCTTCTACTATGTAGCATTTAACTAAAATTATCATTTGTATTTACTCTTTTACCCTAGCTGGTAACATATCCATAATGTAAAATTCTAGCCTTTGGTCCTCCACTGCCTGCAGCCACTTGATGATTAACTGAGAAATATGGGCTGATATTGGCTGAGAAATTAGAGTCAGTGGAAATTGAGTGACACAGGTATGACTGTGTTTTGATGTTCTGGAGAAATTGGCAATGATTTTTTGATCTAAGATGTAGTTAGATATTTCAGGTTCATCTGAATTTGAGAAGTGACAAGGTAAGCTGGTGAAATACATTGGTTTTACAACATAAGGTTTTATACCATCTACTTCTTCCACCCTATCTTTGACCAGTCTTCTACTGCCACATCCTAATAAAATTGCTGAGGTCTCCTTCATGCTGACTAAACTTTCCACTCTCCCAACTAGAATATCAAAGAAAATACCATTTATTCTTAATTTATTTCCATAAAAACTATTTCTAATCAGCATCTCTTCCTACCTTTTTAGGTTTAGTAAAGAATTTAAGATGCATGCCTGTTTTGATGGAGTTTTCTCTGGTTCAGTCTGTTGCCTCCAATGGTTTCAAACTGTTAGAGACTCATCATTGACAAAATATGAAATCTTTTAGACTTGCAACACTGGGGCTAATTCTGACATTACTAAATAAGGTGAGAAGAGATTCATACTGCAGTAGCAGAAACTTCCTTTACCATGAAGATATTTTCTAGAAAGAGGAGAAAAATCTACAATGACTGAACTTACCTCGATGATAGCATTACACTGAAAATCTAACTGTGGGCAAAAATAGAACACAACTTATGTGCGCACACAACACACTTAATGGTTGACTTATTTTATTGGTGGACTTCTTAACTTTGTAACAGTTCAGACTTTTGAGGGTGCTGTTCAATGCACATAACCTCCTCTGCTATGGTATTGTTTCCGAGAATTAATAATCCTACTGTTCTGTGGAAACGGGTGTTTCCTCTGGACTTGGCGTTATTGTTGTCCCATGGCTTTGAATATTTTGAAAAGAGAGATCTTCCAAGATAAAATCTTATATCCCCAAAGTTCTTTTTTGACCTATATGTTTGAATTTATTTTAATCTTCATGAAGACATGATAATTATGTGATTTTTGGTGAAACTATGTATTTCACAGCTAAATGAGAATGAAAATTTAAGGACTGCTATTCTCTGGAATAATCCTTGTTTAGTTCCATGTGAAAATTCCATTCTAACCTTGCAAGCTGAGGAGTTGTATGTTCTAGTTAAGAAAGAGAAGACATGATATGACATTGAAGGAGAGGCATGATATGTATAGGAGAGATTTATTAGCAAAGGAAGATTCCCAGGAAAAATATAAGTCAATTGTCACCTATTTTTATTGATTAAAAGGCATGTCTAAGGTGGCATTGTAAAATTGTTGTAAAAAACCAGAAAGAGTTGTTTAACTCAGAATATACCTTTTAGTTCGTGAATGCATTTATTTGTGCTTTACAATTTCAGCGTTTCATTGGAAAATTTGGTGAACGTGAGAAAACAATGAGGAGGAAATTAGTCTCATTGTCTCACTTTGATTTATACAAAAGACAGTAATAGCAGAAATGGAAACAGGAAAATAATAGTGATCCCCACTCTGAGCAATAAAATAGAAAGGAAACAAGCTGTTTGCCATTTTTGTCTTTCTCGAATATTGCAATTTAAGTGTCCAATTAGCATTGTTTTTTAGATGTGTGAATGTATTGATCAGAATTTTTAGAAGTCTAAGTACTTGTTCATACAAACCTTGTCCTCACATGGTAAATGTATTTGACTAACTATATGCAAGAAATAAGAGACAGGAGGGCTAACTGTGTTAAAGGGTAGTAAACACACTACTACTTGCAGCAGTTTTCAAGATGATTGATTCCCTACTATTTGTGTTCTTACATCTTGGATCCCACTTCAAGAAGCTGCATCTCTTTAAGAAAGCAAGTAATCCATGTGCTTGCATTTATCCTAAAGCAACAACTTAATAACATTTTATCCCACTGGCTAGACTATGAAAAAAAAGGAGACTATAAATGTTTATCTTTGTAAATAGCAGTAGAAACAAAAGGGAGCATGACTTTGAAGTGTTTTTTCCTAAGTTATGGAAAGCATTATATAAATCTTTATGCATTAAAAAATCATTTGTTTTACCCTTTAATGTATTTTTCCATGGAACATTGGAAGAACAAATACAAGCTTCGCATTAATGGAAAAATATTTATAAAGATCACTTTCTGAGAATAATGAATACTCAGTGTAATATTCTATATGAGCTATTTGCATCTCTAGTGATGCTGACCTCTATATCTCTAAAACTTTCAGCATGTCAGAAATTTATTGACTGACTGTTTCTTCAAGGAGAGAATAAACCATCTGTTATCTGCCCTGTTTGTATTTTTTGTTGAGGTGAAAACCACTTATGGGACTAGCATTAATATACAGAAAGACATTTTTCTTCTGATTTTGTCCTGTCCTCATCCTTATGATGTCAACTGGTCTGAGGAGAATGCAAGGTTAGATCCCTTAGTTGTGTAATTTTCACAAGGGATGCTTTCATAATGTCAACAGCTTCAGTTTTTATCTTTGGGGCATGAGAGAATTCATGACTTTTCCTGACATTTTGAGGTAATGAAGTCTTGAACTGTGTGGTATGTGCAATATCCTTTGAAAAGTAAGTTTTAGGATTGCTAAATTAATTTAATTTCATATTATAGAGGGGAGAAGAAAACTATTCTTCAAACAACATCAGTCTTCATGCACTTCTTCTGAGGTGTCCCTAGGTAGCATATAAACAGATTATTTTCCACTGGGCAGGAGCACGTTCACAACTGTAGCCTGGCTGATACAATTTTGCCATTACTAAAAAAAGGCCATAGACTTTGTATTGGTCTGGGAGTGAAGGATCTCAAGACTTGTGTAGGTCTACCTTGGCCAGAGCTGATTTTAGCAGTTTTTAAAAATAGCACGGTGGTCAAGTGACCATAGCCTCACCTGATTTAGTGTAAGCTCTGTGAATCCAATGTATTTTAAATGGTCTGACAAACCTAGGTTTGTCATTGTATATAAAACAATAGCTAATTGGGGCTGGAGGAGTGTGTTGTGCAAGCTGTATCTGGGAACCAACAAGAAGGAAGCAAACTGTAATAAATAAAGATGTAAAAATGACTGAAATGTTCATCAAGACTGAGGAGAGAAGTACCCCACCACCATCACCATGATCAAACTCCTCCCAGCTCAGACCTCGGGATGTTGATAACTCCTTTTAGCCCTTCTCTATTCTTCTTGAGGAGGAATCATGGAAACACGGAATCTTCAGAGTTGGAAGGGACCTCTAGAGATCACCTGGTCCAAGTCCCCTGCCAAGCAGGATTGCCCAGAGCACATTACTCAGGGCTGCATCCAGGCGGGTCTTGAAAATCTCCAGAGAAGGGGACTCCACAACCTCCCTGGGCAGCCTGTTCCAGTGCTCTGTCACCCTCACTGTAAAGAATTTTTTAGGTGTATTTGAATGGAACTTCCTATGTTGCAACTTGTGCCCATTGCCCCTTGTCCTGTCAGTGGGAATCATTGTAAAGAGCCTGGCTCCATCCTCCTTCAACCCACCCTTTAGATACTTGTAAACATTAATAAGGTCTCCCCCCAGCCTTCTCCATGCTAAAGAGTCCCAGCTCCTTCAACCTTTCCTCATAAGGGAGATGGTCCTATCCCTTAATCATCTTAGTTGCCCTTCGCTGGGCTCGCTCCAGCAGTTCCCTGTCTCTCTTGAACTGGGCAGCCCAAAACTGGACACAGTATTTTTCCAAATATGAATGAAACTGCTAATCTCAGGACCCAGAGTGAGCATAACATTTGGGAAGAGAAAACTTTGTATAGCTACTGAAAGGTATTATTAAAGAGGTTTTTCTTTATTAATTAGATAATTGCTTGATTGGATAGTTCAAACATTAACTGGACTAACGTGTGCTCCCTTTTGTCTGTAACAAGATTTTGAGTGTAGCATGATCTGTCAACCCACACGATTCTGGCAAAAACATAGTCTGCTATGGCTTTTCTTGAGTGTCTTGTCTGACACACATAGTCATGGAGAAGAGCAACCAGAAGTTTTAACATAGGTTCCACAAGCACTAAAATCATTACAAGAGGAAAGCAGAAAAGCAGATGCTTGTCTTACTAATCTAGGAGAAATGTGGAGGATATTTTTTTTTTTACAATCCACATGAATCAGACCAGTGCAGAAACTCTTAGTAGGTTTGAAGAGGGCATTGTGCATTCAGGACTAGAAGATCCTAGAATTATAGTGCTCTTCTTTAAAAAAGATTCCATCATTATATATTTCTAATATATGATAGAACTCTATTTGTACGTGAATTCTGCCTTCCCTTGAATAACATTGCTGACAGCATTTTACTTTTGTTTTCTTGGTCTTTAAAAATCAAAAAGGATTGTACATCTATGATTATAACACCACCCACAATTAGGCCCCATACCAGGAAAACCTATAGCTTGGCTGCAGAAAAAAGCAACATCTTTTATAAAAATAATTAGTATCATCTTCCATAATGAAAAGGAGATGCTATCTTATAGCTCAAATTTCTCAGTCTGCTCTTTAGCACCTGCACAACCTAATATGTACAAAGTTGTATCAAGTAATTTAAAAGAATAATAGTAGAATTTGTTTTGTTGAAGAGTCCTGCACAGTATTTAGATTTTTAGTCATTCATTATACTCCTAAAATTCACTTTAGCTGGAAGAATATGCAGCTAAAGCAATCCCATTTATTGCTGATTCCTGTTTATTACTGATAAACCCTATTGGTATTTGATGCAGGACTAATGTTAATTAAGGTTTAACTTGTATGTTTTCGATGTAGGTAATCAAAATGAGAAATTGTTTAAGTATTGGTCCCAATGCACAGTAACTTTATTTTCTGGAGAACTCTAGTGTAGTGGACCTTGGGACTGATCCTGTCTCTACTGACATTAGAGACGAGGCTCCGTTGGGCCTTTTTGAATGCAAATGATCAGGCATCTTTACTCAGAACTTCCTCCACTCAGTCACAAGGAGATTTATGTGACCTCATCTAAGCTGTTTGCAATTACTTCAAGTATTTCTCACTAAAGAAGATAAAGCTATACTTTACTATGTGGAGAACAGTTTGTACCAGTGCAAAAGATGCCTGCCATAATGATACACAACTTCAGAGATACACATTTTTCCTCACCGCTACCCTGCTTTATTATCAATGTAATTAAAAGAGCTTTAGATTGATAATCGACTACAAATCTATCTGTTGTTTTATTTCTTCATTGCAGATAATTTTTAAATTAATGATGTTGTTGAATTTCTATCTCTCAGCATTAGCTGCTGCCATTATTTGTGTCCAAATTAAATGTGGAAACATGTTGGTTTATGTATTTGATTATTTTCATTTTAAGTTGCTGGTTGTGCCAGATTGACAAATGCACTAAACATTAATGAATATTATTGACCACTACTGTGACATAAAAAATGATTTTTACAGTCTTGATACAGGAAAAAGTCCTTAACATTCTTATTCTAAGCAGAAACATGATGAAAGTCGGACAACTATAAAGCAGAAGAGATGCATCTAATGGGAGACTAATTCACATCCTAAACAGCTGCCATAGCTCAGTATCAAAATAAAACGAGTACTCTGTTGATTAAATACACCTGTGTGGGATAAAATGTCTTCATTTCCATGTGGAGACACAAAACTATAATCATTATTTCCCACTGGGACTGGAAAAGCAATGAGCAAAAATCTTGTTTTATTTTGCCTCTCTTCAGCATTACCAGGGCTCCTTTCAATCATACCTTTCCTTGAATGCTTACTAGATGTTGCTTGGCAAGGTGGTATGATGACACGCTCTGAAAGAGGAGCATCAGGAAAGTGTCCTCCAAGGTGAAATCAAGGTAACACTGTCTAAAAAGTTGTGGGAGATTATATGACTTTCATCACAGCCACTGGTTTCTATTAACTCAGAATTATCAGCTTCAAATCATTAATATTTGAGGAAGTGTTCATTGCTTCCATTCAAGATTAATCCAGTTTGATGTAGAAAGTCAGACAGCATATGGGCATGATTTTGTAGGAGCAGGCATTTAGTGGATACAGAAGTAATAATAAGTAACAAAAACTATTACAGGTGTGAAGACATAATAGTAAAGTAAGAAGATCTAATGGCTATCTATCAATAACTTCTGTCATGATAAATGAAAAGCTCATTGTATAGATCTTCAGGTAAGAACCTCCACATTCTTTGTATGAACTGAATCTGGTATTCAGTTCCTTAAATATTTGTTTCTATTTTTGTCATTAAACTCATTAGAATGCTGGTTTTTAGTACTTTCCTTTGCTTTTAACAAATTTTAATTACCAGTCTTTTGGGGCACTGAGAATGTTTAGGAGTTGTGTTTTCATTGTTGCAAGTATTCAGAAATTTCAGTATTAAAAATCCAAATATTGTTTGGGAAAATAAAAAAAAAGTTATTTCTACTCGCAGGATTTCATGGGCGGACTTTCAATCTCCTTACAGTTCTACTGTTCTTGATATTTGTTTTAAAATTGACTGTGTTGGCCAAAGAGCTTTATTTCTGCTTCTAATTCATGCTAATTGTGCTGAATCAAGACAAGATCTGTTATATTTTTACTGCTAAATTGCCAGAAATTTATTTTGCCAACTGTTAAGGAAACAATTAATCAAGTGGTGATGCTATACCTTTTTTTGGCATGGTTGGAAGATCCTGTGCATTTGTAGGGGAATGGTTTTGGTTTTTAGAACTCTCAAAAGGAATTCGCTAAGAAGACATCCTAAATAGCTTTTCTTTTTTATTTTTTTTCCTGAACGTGAAATAAATATTTGCTTTTGAAAACCATTTCTCTATGCAGAAAGAGGACATACTTGATTCTTTTCAGAGTATTTGATAATTTCATGGTGTACAACAGAAAAAAATATGTGAACTCAGGTGTTTTTCAAGCATTGCCCAGTCAGTAACTCCAGCATCAGTACAGGTAGAAACTATTCCCCTTAAGAATATTTGTCCTGTTTAATTTCTCCTAGCCTGTGAATCAAATAAGATTTTCATGATTAAACACATGGCTCATACTATTCCAGTAAGTACATACTGGCAATAACCAGACAAAAGGTTTATTTAAACACATTCTGACTGGAGGTTCCAAGTTGTGCTGACAGGGGGCCAAGTTCAAGAAGCTCACTGAAGCATCCCCAGCTGTGCACGGAGGATGCCAAACTTGGGGTGGCAGAAGAACATGCAGGATAATAATTTTATCATTGGCTAAGTCTACCACTCTCTGTCTGGGGGCCTTTTTTTGATTCATGAAGTAGAAAGAACTTGGATAGTGAGTGGTAAAGTAGCTTAGTAAAGCATGAATTTTTCTGGTTTTCCAGAATGGCACCCAAATTGATTCAGTACTTTGAACATTATTTCTAACTTTGTTCTGCTCCTTCTTTCTTCATGGTTAGCAATATGAAAAATACGACTCAGAATAGGGACAGTAACTTAATGGAGGCTGGGGTCCTTATTTAGCTCACCAGATTATGACTAAATTCATACTTATCAAATGTCAGTTATTTGGTTAACTTCTGAGCATAGACCTCACATCAATGCATCCATTTTCCCCCTTCCAAAGTGAATTGTCCCTTTTTAATTCAATTAGTCTTGCTCACTGCTTCGACAGTTCACACGGTTAATGTATTAATGTTTTTATGGAACAGTGCCAATCACTCCTAAACTTTGCCTGAAGAACCACTCAAAATGAAAGTATGCTTAAGAAATTTGAATGTTAAAAGTATGTTTTTAATGGATATGAATTATCTTCTATACTGATGGACCTACTTAACTGAGCAATAGTTGGGTTTGTAGCCCAACAGCTCTGTTTCTCAGATCACTTTCACATGGTTTTTTTATCACTATGTCAGTAATTGCAAAGTCTGAGACAAATCAGCTTCTGTTTCATTTTCAGACACGGGATATTTTCTTTACTGTTATTTCTTTTATTAGCACTAGTGGATTTAACATTGGCCTGTAATGTTTAATACACATAAGTGTCAATGTTCTGTTCATCCGTTACAGAAAATAAAGTTCCTAATTATGAGATTGAGAAAAGGGGACAAAGAAGCAACAGATTTTTTTTCCCCCCTAACACCTGCCTGTCCCAGACAAGGCCTCCAACCTCCTGCAAGTCCAACTCATTAATGGATGTGTCACTCAAATATCTTTTTTTTTAAAAAAAGTAGCAAGAATTCTTTGCAGCATATGTATAATCTTTGCAGATGTGTATGTCCTCTCTGTGGCTATTCTCTGTGATGCAGTTATTGCTGCTGGTGCTGCTGCAGCAGAGGCCAAGTAAGGAGAGGTTAGGAAAGCAATGTATTCCTCTCAGAAAGTCAGAAGGTGTCAGAATGTTCTAGGCTGAGTTTATGGAGGTATTACCATCTTTTTAGTTTGTAATTTTGGGATGAAAAATAACCTTTATTTTTTACAAACTAGAAAAGGAAACCCCTCTATTTTGTTTGCTGTTTTATCTCAATGTTTTCCTTCCTTCACCCTTTTTCTGGGGGTAATACAGAAGAATAAAAATGGAGAGAGCAAAGACCAAAATTCAAACCAGTTTGAGCGCATCAGTGATTAGTAAAGCCTGACTTTAGCATTGCATGGTATATGCCATTGTTGCTAGTGAAAGAGCAATAGAGTACAGCAGAAGCACAGAGGTTTGGTGCTGGGCATTTACAATACATACTCCCATGGATCTTTGGTCAAGTGCTGGTTTAGAGTCTTTGCCAAGCTCTGCAGTCTCAACTAGAAGGTTAAAACCCAGAAATTTTACAAAGCTCAAGAACATTTTGTTAGGTTTTTACTTTGCCATAGCTCCATGATATAATGAGTTGTGGACATAGTTCTTCTCATAAAAGTTCTTGTTTAGAAGGAAATTTTGCAGAGTTAGTTAATTTTCTTCCTTTAAATGTAAAGGTACTGATGTGACATTTCTTTTCGGTTGCTTCATTTGAATCTCTCCTCTCCTTCACTAAAAAACCCTGCCCAAAGCCCTCCAAAAAGCAAACAAAAAACTTGAACTTTTGTGTGATCTCTAGTGCATCCAGGTTAGGTTGAGAACCATGTTTTGAACAGATGTAGTATACTTGTAGAAATGTTTTTATAAAAATTTCATTCCATTCAAGTGTATTAATTCTGGAAATGTTACTTCCTGTAACCATTCACATAAATAACTGAAAAGCCTTCTTTGTTCTATATGTGTTGTTTATTTGATTTTTCTCAAATAACATAGATACTTCGGCAATGAGATCTAAAGAGGACTGTGAGTGAGTAAATACAATGAATAAACTTTATTTGATTAAAATGAAGGCAAAGTGAAACACTTCAGTCTTGTTTTTTTTTTTTCTTAAATTATGCCAGTCTTTCTCAAATTTTTGCCTGGTGTCTGCATAGACATAAAATAAAATCAATGTGCAATTGCATTACTTTTGATTTTTCTAGGTTGGTACATTTAGGAGAATTTGTTTCCATGAGAACAGATTGCCAAGGAAATCATTCAGCTTATGTCTTACCGGACTGATCAATGAACTCCGGATTTTGTTGCAGGTAAAATGTTCTGCATTGACTGAGTAGAGGGATTATATTAAACCAGGCAACTTTGAGGATACACCGAGAAAACTCTTGTGTCCTTTCCTTGTTGATGTGGAAGCCTTACATATTAACCAACATCCTGATATGAAGTCACAGTGCAGGGCAGACCTGGTAGTCCAATTTCCAAGGAATGCAGTCCCCTATTTTTGTCTGCCTAAATGCAGTATATGTTGTAGATGCAATGTTTAATGTGGTTACATTAAACTACTCTACTTCTATGTAGATGGCTGAAGCTTAACATAATTATTCAGAACTCTGGATGGACATCCATTTTAAGAAAAAATTACCAGCATGTTAGATATGTGAAAAATTGAATGCCTTTTTTTTTTCTTAATGAATATTTTTTTCTTATTGCATTTGACTTTTTGCTGCTTGTGGACATGTGATATTTTGCCTCTTGAATCAGAAAGAAAATGTTTAATCTAAAAGAGATGCCAATGACTTCACCTCCCAAGCCTTTTGCTTTAGGTTCTTTTCCTGCTGGCTCTCTCTGATGATGATGTAAAAATATCCTGAAAGTGCCCAAGCAAAGAAGACTGTCATAAAGGGCACACTGGACAGTGGGTCTTTCAGGCTTTGGGTTTTGCTGTTATAGGATATACTCTGTATAGTTGCTATGCAGTTTTTATAAGGAAATTTTCTAGATCTGTTTCCTTCAGTAACAGTTTCCTTTAGGATTGGAGAACAAAGTACATATTTTTATCAAACTCTGTTACCAGATCATAAGCTTGAGGAGAAAATTACAGATTAATGATTGTACAGACTGTTACAAAAAATATCTGTATGGAAGCAAAAGGAATAATGTATGTGATTATAATGTGACCTGTAGATCTATGAGCACTTCCAAGATCTATACGCATTTTGTAACTTTCCAATTTCATTTTTAAAAACATATATTAAAAAGTTAGATAATATGCATATAATTTCAGGCATTGTAATAATAGCAATTTAAAGATCAGCAAAAATTTCCATCATATTAATTTAACATTGACAATTAATCATTATTTAAAATATATATTAATCATCAGCAATTATAAGTACAATGTGGATTACTTAAAGCCTGCATTGTTGTTGATTATACACTCCAGTTTGTATCCAGTTTTAATGGCCCTCATCGTGTTCTGATCCTTGGAAGTAATTGATTGTGATAATTGCAAAAATCATTATAAAATCTTAGTAAATAGGGAACAAATTGAGAACAAATGCACTACAGGTGTCACTACATTGCAGAATCCTCCCTCCTTCCACAGCACATTTTCTGCTTTTAGAAAGGTTTGATTTATTTAATCAGAAGTGCACCACCAGTTCCTGTTCATGTCTGAGATACAAGTTATCCATATGATAGGTCAATAAGTTTATGTTACTGGGTTGAATATAGTTTACAGATCCCCTCTCCAAGGGGAAACAAGGAAGGGTTGGTCTACAGCAAATCCATCCTACCTTCTGCAATGTGTAGACAGCTATAGTATCCATCTGCCTCTGATATCTGTAGTGGGAGGATGGATTATTCGTCTTTATACCTCCTAAAATATGCATTGTAGTAGTCAAGATAGAATACATCTTTCTCTTATAACTTGACTTTTTTGAACACGGTAAATTAAATCTGCTGATCAACAGCCCACTGAGTTCAATAGATACATTAAATTTTTATCCTTTGACTCAAGAGCTAAATGTTAGCACAATTAATGCAGATAATATACTATCTACTACCTAATAATCTATGATTTCTACTATCTAATAATCTAGGTGAGATTAACACCTGCTGTGCTGTTACACATAACACAAGCACTATGAAGACATGTGACATTCAAATGAAAAATTATACTTTTAATACCTTGTATTAATAAAAAAGGGGTAGCACTGTGTATATAATAAAAAATATGCATTTTCTCACTAAATTTCCAAAACTTCTGTGACAGACGCCATATAAAAGTTTGGGCCTTTATCTCTAAGTTTTGTTTATGTGAAAATTCAACTTAATCTGTTGACATACAGCAGTCAAAAAACCACTGCATTATAACACTTTGCATTGCTAGTTTGCTTACCAATAGTCTTTTTTTTTATCTTCAGTTTGCCTGGCTTATTATTTTTGAAATCCTGTTGTATCTAAATTTTAAGTAAAGGTGATTAGAGACAGCCTACATGGCTTCACTAAGGGCAAATTGTGCCTGACTAATCCAGGGGCCTTTTATGGTGGAGTGACTGCATCACTGGACAAAGAGAGAGCTACCTGGACTTTTATAAGACTTGTGATACTGTCTCCCACAACATTCTTGTTGCTGAATTGGAGATATATGGGTATGATGGAGGGACTGTTCTGCACCTGGGATGGAACAACTCCATGCACCTGCACATGCTAGGGGTTGCCCAGCTGGTAAAGCAGCTTGGTAGAGAAGGGCCTAAGGGTCTTGGTGGACACCAAGATGAACACAAGTCAACGATGTGCCCCTGCCACAAAGAAGGCTAATAGCATACTGGGTTGCATTAGGAAGACTGTTGCCAGCAGGTTGAGAGATGTGATCCTTGTTTTGGAAATTATTCCTGTTGTCTGATTCCATTCTTTCTGGGGGGCCACATTGCCACAAAACTTGTTTTTCAAGGCCCAGGATGGTCTTTTAGTCTGAGGCTCCAGATGGAGCCGTTTTCGCTGGGTGCAGCGTAAAGCATATTTCTCATTTCTTGCTCTGTTCGTATTGTCTCAATGGCTATCACATGAACTACATGGGACCATTTCAAAGGCTTTCCACTGCTCAGGGCCACTGTTGAAACAGTTCTTTGAGTTCATTTGCTATAGAGGGCTCACAGTCTGACTGTAATCCAGAACATGCATTATCAAAAAACCCCAAACACATAAGAATGTTTGAGTTTCTTTTTTTCTTGAAATATGATGATGCCCATCTTGCAATTTTATCCTAAAAACTACATCTACCCCACAAGTCCTTTGACCTTGCTTTTTTTTATGGCAAAACAAACTTTCAGAAGGATCTGATTTATTCTTTTCTCTTTCTCAAGCAGTTCCTCTGCTATGTTTCCCTACCTAATGATGTCAGTACAACATGGTCATGGGCAACCAGCTCTAGGTGACTGTAGGGAGTAGGAGGGGGGTTGGACTAGATTACCTCCAGACATCCCTTCCCACTTAACCCTTTCATGAAGTTGTTATTTTGTGATTCTGTCATTCCTGAAACAATGATATGTGGTTCTAATCTCTAGTGCTTTGACACAGAACTGACATATTTACCAGCAGGGCATCCATGGTGTATCCTGTGGATTTAAAACAGGTCACCTCTTGTACTGTCCTTGAAGGGACAGCAGAAGGTACTATTCCTGCCAGTGGTGTGACTGCACTTTGGGGCTACAAGAACGTGTATGTAACCTATGTGCCTCAGTGACAAACTAGCCGTGTTTAATGTATTGAATTTGAACCCTTCCAAGGTGAGGTTCATTTGGCATTTTTCTAACTTGATCATGTCTTTTCCCCTAAACCCTGCATAGACGGATGCTTGGGAGTATTACCTGGTAACTTTGTTGCCGTTCCTTACATGATATGCCAACAAGGATGATAAATGAGTACTTCTTCTCCTTAAATTTTTTTAAATCCATGAAGGCAGCTAATTTTGGAAATCATTCCTGTAACAGGCTTTCACATGCTATAAAACACATAAGAAATAAACAATCACAATCCAAAGAAACAACTTTCTAGATTCAGATCCCAAGTGTTTTAAGGACTGCTGAGTGTTATGACACATAGCTTGACACAGACAAACTATATAAACTTTGCCCACTTAAAAGTCTACTGTGAAAGAAATTCACTTGAAGTGCCACGTTGCTTTTTTTTTTTAATTTACTTTATTAGTATTTTCAGATATGATTCACCATTGTCCAAGCATTATTTTCCATCATCAGATCTCCTATCACCCCTGCAGTAGTCATGTTCCCAAGATTAAGACTATAAATTTCCCATGCTGATTCTTTAAGGAGAAAAACACATTAGATGCAGAGTGAGAGTTGCAGTCTGAGGCTGTTATTAATCTTGACTCTTTACATCACACAGAGCCCTAAGGAAGTGATATCCAGGACTGTATATCATAAACCTTTCATGCATTTCAGGCTAGACTTGTACTATGCTAGAAATATATTTATGATGTCACCTGAGGAATTATGTGGGTATCAGGCTGATAGAATGGCAACAGGTAACTCTTAGAGATGAAAAAGAGAGAAAAAAGGATGACACACCTCTAATATCAAGGATTAAAAGGCAAGAAAGAGGAAAGTAGGAGAGGAGAGAGAGAAATTAAAGGATTTTTTTTCTAAAGCAAATCATAAATAAAGGAGAATTGACCTAAAGAGTAATCAGTCTGGGATCCTCTCCAGATGTTCTGAGAAGATTCAGAGCTTCTTTTTTTTTTTTTCCTGAAGGTTTTTCGGGCTAGAAAGATTCGAGTCTTAGGTAAGTATTTGAAAGGCACTCTCTGTTTGACATCTAGACAGTTTTAAAGGCAGCTGGAAATTCTGAATCTACTTTTTGTTTCCAATGTTATGTATGTTGCTTAGCTGGAGAAAGAAAAAATGTGTTTTCACATAATCTATATATGTGCCATACAGGGAAAATGATGAAATTGTCTTCAGCTTATGCAAAAAGAGATGGTGTGAAATGCATAAAGTATATTAACTGGTATGATAGGAAGAAATCCATTTGATCACATTGATTGTTATTAAGATATCATTTGGAAAAATAGCACAGTAAAAAATCCAAAGAGGTTAAAAGATTTTTAAGTTAGTGATGTGGTGTTCCTTTTCAACTAAATTAAAAATAAACAGTGAAAAAAGATTGAAGAGGCTCAGAGGTGAGGGGAAAAACAATGGAAAGAAAAATCTCTTGCACATCTAGTTGTCTTATTATGTATGTTAAAAAGTTGTTACTCTGTGCTCCCGATGCTTGCTTAGTATATTGAGATACTCTATCTTCCCTTTACATAAGTCATCAGTCCTGACAGCAGCTTCAGGACTTAAGACACAAAATTTATTTGTATGAATGCTGAAATAGTCTGTCGCTGCATGACTTCCGGTGTCCATACTGTAACACAGAGCGGTCATTTTGTGTATGGTTTGCCCTGATACAGCCAGGCTTCTGTATGAGGAGAACCTTTATATGCATTCATGGCATCTTTCAAGATCAGGCAGTATTCCAGTGTGACTGAGTTTACTTTTAAAGCAGCATTAAAAAGTTACTCTCTGAGAAGTAGGACTTCATAGTAAAATACGACAAATTTATAAATCAAATAATACAGGTTTCCATCCAGAGATATAAATGTATGCTCTGAGGTATCAACTTCATACAGACTGGTGTTAAACATCTCCAGTTTGAGATAAGGCAGAATTTATTGGTTTTATTGCTATTTAATATCTTTATTTAATGTTTCATTGTCCTGTTAAGTTCTACAAAAGTCAGCATTGATGGCTAACACTGATAAATATTGAATCTCAGGAGCCTCATTTTGTTTGAAGGAATCAGAGGTGATAACATTAGCTATAAATCCTGTTAGGTGCATCCTCAATCATAATTTTTACCATATGTAGTAATTTAACTGTTATTTTACTGTGTCAATGTCAGTCAGTGTTTAACTTGGAAACATAGAAACATAGACTATCTCAAGTTTGAAGGGACCCATAAGGATCATCGAGTCCAACTCTCTGCTCCTCACAGGACTGCCTAAAACTAAACCATATGACTAGGAGTGTTGTCCAGACACTCCTTGAATTCTGACAGGCTTGGTGCTGTGACTACTTCCCTGAGGAGCCTGTTCCAGTGACTGAATCTTTTTCTGTTCTAGTGAAGAACCTTTACCTGATGTCCAATCTGAACTTAGTCTGACACAACTTCATTCCATTTCTTCACATCCTATTGCTGGTCACCAGAGAAAGGAGATCAACACCTCCTTCTTTGCTGCACCCCCTTGAGGAAGCTGTAGGCTGTGATGGGGTCATCCCTCAGCCTTCTCTTCCCCGAGGTGAACAAACGAAGCCGCTCAGGGTGGTTAAAGCCCTAGATCCCTCCTTGTTTACAGAGCATCACGTGAAAATGATACCAGATACAAGTGAATTTAATGATGACTGCAGCTGTTTCATGGAAATGAAACTGCATACAGAAATAACAATAATTAAAGATTCAATATGAGTTTATGGAAAACTGATTCCACTAAACTATCTGTATGTAATTTTACTGAAGTTCTAAGTATTACAAATCTGTTTATATTTTATTAACATAATGATAATTAAATTTCTGTAGTGCATTGTGGTTATTATACAACATTTTTATTAAGAATCTGGAATGGTATTAAAGAAAGATGGGACATATTAAGTGGATTGAATGTGGATTAGATAATATATCCCAAAACAGAACGAAGAAAGAGATTTTCTTCCAAATCACTGACCAAATCTTCACTGGTAGATGTGAAGGTGTTATGAAATTCAAGGAAATGGTTATTAATGAAGAGGATACAGCACTTGTACAATATTAATTATTTTTCATCCAATTACAAGAATCTTATTTTTTACCATAACCAGGTGTATGATCATACATTAGTAATAAAGAAGTTAGTTATTCTGCAGTCCCTGCTTACAGGATTAATTATTGAGAAGTGTGACTGGGTGAAATGGGATCCCATAAATGTAGGAGAAAGAGATGTGAGGCAGTTGGAAGCAGGAAGAGTGGACCCGTGGTGAAGCTCCTGTGGAAGAGTAATTCCCTGAAAGGGACAGGTAATAAGAAACAATCAGCTATCATTAGCCTGAATGAGATAGCATGAGATGCAATAAAGAGGAAATATTGGCTATGTCTAGATTTAAGAGGGTTTGGTTTGAAAAGAGTGGACGTAGGAAGTGAAACATGTAGTGGTCGTCATGTCCAAAGTATTTCTTCATTATCTTTACTTAATGGTTTTATGTGCAAAAACATTCAGTCTGGGTTTCTGATTGCAGTCTCCAGCATTTTCATTCCTGTTTCCCTATGGTGCCAACCAAAGCAGTTTCAGCACTAAAATTTTAATCTGCCTCCACTTCTCATTGGAAAATTTAAATTAAATAAATCATTTAAACATTTTAGTAGTTGTTATTGCGCTATCATAGTCTACTTATGCATTTCAACTTGTCAAAGAATGATGGGCTGATGGGATGTTATGTATGTTTTAATGAAAGACTATATTAAAAATACCAGAGTAATATAAAACATATTGCAAATGAGTTCAAAATTAAAGGCACTTCATGTCTTTTATTGGATTCCTACAGTTTTGCTTGTGTTCAGACTAATGGCTTAATGTATGTGATGGGAATACAGAAATCAGGCTTGTATATCGAACATGCTTAAACACCAGAGATTTACTATTTTCTTTTTCACCGGACTCCAACATTGATTTTCATATATATCCATGTATACATATGTATGTGTGTAAATATTTATAAAACATATGCACACAGATTTAGCACGTTGCATATAAATATATGCATATTCATATTTACATTTTATCTAGATAAATGCAATGCAAGAACAGTCTACCTAAAGAAGAAATGAACTTGAATTGTAGATTGCACAGGGATATTGCAGTACATTTCAAGTAAACATCTTAGGCCACCTTTTTTGGTACATTTGGGAAGATTTGCAAGGGACAGGTACCATGAACTACTTTTAAAATCAACTTAACAAAGTCTCTGTTGAGTCTTAACTAAGACTCTGGATTGATGTGCAATTTTTGTGACTTTTATGCTCCAAAGTCCTCTAGATGCCAAAATGGTTTTAGTGGATGTGAAATGAGGACCGAGTAATTGAAACATACAGCTATTTAGAATAGCCCTTGAGTAAAAATAACTATAAAATCTGGCTTTATATTTACATTAATTAAAGATTAGGATTCCATACCTTCTTTTCCCAAGTTTATGCCAGTATTTCACAGTTAGAAAAGGTAAATCAATGAAGACAAAAACCCTATTATGTAAAACTGAAGAACTGTGTGTGATTAGACAGATTTTTTTACAGGAAATTCAGTTATATGAATGAAAAATCTCCAAGATCCTCAGAGGTGGATTGCTGGAATTAAGTGTATAGTAAACTAATAAAACCAGTAGGTTATTATAAAAAAGGTTGTCACTAAAACTTAGGAGATCTTGCTATGTGTAACTTCTCTTCTCCAGGGTTCCTAAATCCTGCAGCAAAATAGGCTTGAGGAAGAAACACAAGGGTTGAGGGGGAAGATACCTTTTTCTCCCAAGCAAGCACATCCGACTATGTGTGGACAATTAATTTAAGCTATAGGACACTAAGGTTCAGTAGAGAAAGGATAAAAGAATATAGGCATCTATTTACAGTCTTGGAGAAAGGTAGGAAATAGGTTGCTAAATATAGATATGTTTCAGATGCTTTTTAATCCCTAACTGGGTTTATGAAGACTATTTATGAAGACTATGAAGAACTACACTCTAAGTGTAGTTCTGTTCATCCATAGTCAATCTGCAAAAACGGCAAAAATCCCTCTATTAGAATAATAGAGGGAAGGATGTACTTTTTCTAAAAGAGGACACCAAAAGACTGGCTTATTTTGCAAAAAGAAGACGTAAGAGGCATATGATTGTTCTCTTCAAAGACATTAGTTGAGGTACAAGAGCTGTTCAAATAAAATGATAGCTCTAGCATAGCTAAAAGTGGTTGTTAAACTGGACAGGAACACATTTAAGTAAAAAAAACAGAATGGACTTTTTCACAGTCATAAGAATGACATTTTGGAACAGTAGCCAATAAAAGTAACAGGCAAAAGATACCTAAAATTTTTTTTAAGGTGGAGTTTGATAAATTTATCAAATCTCATAAATAATGTGGTTATTTGCAGTAGAAGGCGATGACTGAAGAAGTCCTGAATCCCTAAATGAAATAAGGTACAGCAGTGACAGATATCACAGAAATATTTAAGAACTGATCACTTGTCTATCATTCTTCCTCCCTAATAGCCTTGAGGTGTTTTGTGAATTGACTGACTGCAACACTTTATTTTTCACGTGATACTTGACAATGAGAGCTGATCACCAAGGCACATCCCATATAGCTCTGCTGTTATTATTAAAAGGCTTATCTGCTTTTTGCTGGAATGTGTATCCTGCTTTTGTCACAGAAGTTTTTCTGAAACATAAGCAGCAGAAGCAAACTACCCAAAGCAGAACATGTAGCTATCTACTGTCTGAGTATATCTAAGTATTTACGAGCTTGCATAATTGCACTGGAATTTATTCCTCTTCAGCAACTTGAGAACTTACAGAGCTATAAAAGATTTAATACAGCCAGAAATATTGTTATTTCTTTCTACAGGATTAAGTGTATACATTTTGTTATTTGCTTTCTTTTCTCATAACAAGTACTGTAAATGAGAAATAAATACTAAAAGGCTGCACAGCACTACATCTCTCACACAAAGAAAAGTGATTTTAAAAATAGCTCTATCCTTTGGACAATAAAGTGAAGAAACACTCAGAATAACAAGGCACTTTGGCTATTCAACAGTTCAGTAAAAGAGGAATCCATCAAGGGTTTGCCCTTAACAATTTGGATGCATTCTTTTGTAGTAGAAGATAAAAATATCAGTTGTATTCCACTGAATTTAAGGAAAAATGTCACTTCGCTGTCATATTTATGCACAAACACATTAGGAAAGGTTATAGATTTTTATATTAAATATAGTAGTCAGTAACAACTCAGGTATTAAAAGTGTAAGTTTTGGAATCTGAAGATTTCACCGCCTGAAGTTCAAATATATCTTCAGTAACCCACTGATGTCTTTTATTTTGCTTAGTCTCTCCTTTGGAAGGAGATTTCACTAAGTAGGATTTGATATCAACTTAATAATGTGCTTAGCAAATGTTAGATAGTTGACAGTGAGTCAACTGACAGAAGGAAATTTTGTTGTATAACACTAGAATTTATAGCAGAACAAAAAAAGAGAAAGAATAGGAAAATGTCTTATGTAGAAGGAACATGGAAGGAAGAAAGAAAAGCGTGTCCTTGACAACAGTGTGTAGGCACAGAATTATTGCATTTCTTGTTACTTTGTGGTATTGTCCATTGGGGTTGGAAAACAGATAACTATTTTTTTACAAAGTTAGCAAAACTCTTTTTAATATACACCAGACAATCTTAATGGAAGTTATAATAAACTGAAAAAAAAATCTTAAAGATTAACAAGATTGAGTTCAACAAGGATGAAGGTAAAGTACTATGCCTGAAGGTAATAAATTACAAAATAACTAGAAGTTTTGTGTGAGGCAAAGGAGCAGGTTCTTCTCATACACACAGTTCTCACTGTTCAGCACTGAACACCAAACAGTTATGTTTATTCATAACTGGATTTATATTCATTGATTTATTTACTGCTACCCCAAAACAAAGAAGAGATGGGAGGCTACTGCAGCTTGTTACGGAAACAGCTGTCAGAGCTAGCACTGAAAACTGAAACTGTTGCATAAGCCTCCATGTATTTATCAAATTCAGCCATACAAAAGCCCAAGAAAGATGCAGTAATAGTTAAGAGTAATGGTGGGGAAAAATTAAGTTACCTGATACTTATTTTTTATGCATCATTTGGCCCTCTGAAGACCTCATAACTTAGATAATGCCTTGTGATCTCATTGTTTTATCCTATTCTAATAGTGATTGAACAGGAAGCTATTTCCAACTCTAAGGCAAGATTTCAGCTACGGATAAAAATGTTTCCAAACACAGAAGCAATTTAGAAAAATGCTGCAAACTAACAGCGTTAGAGGAAAAGACAAAACAATGTGGTTTTTATATTTCTACATTTTTTACATTTTCTGGATCAAAAATCATTCATTTAGAATGTTCAGTTTTCTTGTGAGAAATACCTGGAGGGAGTTAAATGAAAGTGGGACCAAAAAAAAAAAAAAAAGAAAGTATACAATTTCCTACATGAACATAACCATAGAAAGACCCATAATGTGCATAATTCACATGATGATGCCTGAAAGCATGTGTAAGGACTGAAAGAAACCATTTAGATTAAGTGCAGCTGAATTTGGGATAGTGAGTTGAGATCTTGTATCTCTTGGAAAGCATGGTTATGCTGAAAGCACTGCTTAAAGATCTGCAAGTATTTTCCTGAAAGCACTGCTTAAAGATCTGCAAGTATTTTTCCTGTCAGAAACTCTATGCAGTGTATCAAAGGAAATCTTTCTTTTAAACATCACTGTCATCTACCACCTACCATCTAGACACATGTAGGCACCTACCATGTACCATCTAGGCACAGAATCATTTTGTTGAGTTTTGTCCTAGTTAGCACAGGATTTATGGACATGATTAACATGTGGTCTAGTGAGACAGTATGTCACAAATATTAGGTTATGATTTGGGTTTTCTTTTATTTTCTGATGTGAGCATCAGCCTAATGCCTGCTACTGTCCAGTGCCCTTCAGCCTGTGCTCTTCACATAGGTTTCTGATCTGTAGCCATTTGGTGAGGTCAGGGGGGGACAGTAAAATTTTGGAATGAATTTAAGATACTTGCTCCTGTACAAAGGAAAAAGAATAGTTTGTGTAAAAAGCAAAAACAAAAACAAACCCCAAAACAATTTAACAGTTCCTTTTAAGCTGAGAAACTACATTTTTTGGAGAGGTTTTGGCTAGGTCTGGCAACCTATTAACTGCATATATTGCAGCAAGGCATTGCCAACCATGGATGAAAACTCTATAGGGTAAACAGAAATTTTTAATTTCATGCATCATTTGTAACTTGCTACACTCATTTCACAAACGGAGAAGGTTGTTAATAAAAGCTAATGAGAGAGACTAAGTGCCTCCCTTTATACTTCTTCAAAATTTTCTAGTATTGTATTCTAATTACTAACGCCTGTTTTTTTCTGAGAGCAAAGATGCTGACTTTTAATTTATAAGAAGGAAGAATAAATTTTAACTCCCTTTGTTCAAAACTGTAGAAAAATTTAGGGTGCATTAGATGAATTCCTGATTGTTCTTGACATAATTTTACTACTTCATCTGCTATTTCAAATGTGCTAATATTTCATTAGATGCTTTCTTGTTTTCCTGTGTTCTCAATTTTTGTGTTTACATTTGCAGCTACGTTTGTGTTTTCTGATTTTCATAAGGCCTCTTCTCAGCTCACAGTCCCAAGAAAATAGCCTGTAATAAGACTTAGCTTTAGAAATGACAAACATAATAAAAAAAAAAAAGGGGGGGGAAGATACAGCAGACAAAGAGGGCCACAAATTTTCTTCAGTTCCTCCCTGTGCAGGCACAAGAGGGGTCTGTTATCATTTCTGACACAAGTAGTCAGCTGCTGATTCATGATTATTTCACAGGAAGGAAATACCTTCTGCACAACATCTAATCAGAGAAAAATGGGCCATCTGATGTAGTATAAACCAGCTTTGAGTGAGGTCCATAGGTTTGATCCATAGAACACGTAAGTCTAAAGGGAGAATCTCATCAAAATCATTATTGGCTAGCAAACCAATGGCTAACGAACAGAAGGTCAAAGAGCAGGATAAAGAGAGCTAAAAGAGGGGACAGACCATGTCCTACTCTGATGCAAAATATTCACCAGTGGGTTACCGAGAAATCTGTGTTTCCTGAAATGCAATGTCTCACAGAATACTCATCATCCACTTTCAGTAGTAATGATGTCCACGGACAAAGACAGCCTTAGCGCTTCATAGTGCCAGAGAGTGAAGGAGGCACATGAAGAAACTCTGATTAAGGTGCAGAAATTTAATATAATTAGTATAAGGACTATGCACTTCAATTACATTTGAAGTTCTTTTGGGTTTAATATATACTTTGAAAATCTATCAAATCACACTTTTCAAGTAGAGATGTTCCATAACTGCTGTGTTTGTAACCCTGCTGCTACCTCTGCAGAATAAGTTCCAACTCTTGGACTAAAGCTGTTTTGGCTGACAAATCCACTTGTGGGAGAACGCATATTTTTCATTCCAAATAACATTTCTTTCCTTCTTTCACTTTCGTCCTTTTT
>VXBO01010983.1:82553-100378 GCA_013400135.1 Rhinoptilus africanus | reverse complement strand
GGGGGGAGAGAGTGGGACTTCTAAATTCAGTGGGAAGAGAGAAGGACAATAACGGTTTGTGAAGAGGAACAACAATAAATATATACTTTGTATTTTTCCCAAATCTGACGCATAAGACACTGGAGTATGATTTAAACTTGCAGTACCAAGTAGTCAGCAGAGCAGTTTTTTACCTTCTGTAGCATACTGTTGTGCTGATTCTTCACGTCTTATCCCAGGTTTAATATATTGTAGGGAGCATTAATGTAATACTTTTAGAATGCTTTCAAAACTCTAAGGCTTATTAGTTTATTTTTGGGGGCTTTTAACTTAAGTACCATGGTGAAGAAAGTTTGTCAATGTTGCCTGCTTATTTTTAGGGGGAAAGGGAAAAGTTTCCTGCTTTTTAGGAGCTAGGGATGTGTCATTGTGCCTCTTGAGAGAGGAACTCTATAGTCAGGTGTTTGCTCTTATAATCCTGCCTCACCCAGGCATGCTGAAACCTGGAGAAACACTCCCTGAATTCTCAGCAGAGATGGCCTCCCTAATACAGAATCACTTCAAGAAGAGACATCAAATCCCAAATCCCTCATTAGAGAATAAAATGGATTCCAAATCCTATCTGTGTTTGCCATTTTAAAGGCTGTTTTTAAATTATAAATGGAAATTTTGACTATTTCTGAATAAATTTTATCAGAGAAGATTTGGAATTTACTGTGCAAAAATCAAGGATGAGGATTTTCAAATATGACAAGCCTGTTGCCCTTTCAATGTTTTTGGCCAGAGCAAGTGCTCTAAACTCATTTTTTTTCCCATGTATAGTGTTTTCCAAAATGTAAGGCATTTGGTGCTGGACACCCAGATGTAAGCATTCAGTCTGACAAACTACCTCCAGTAAAATGTACTGTGTATTTCATTCTCTCTCAGGCCTTCCAATATTAATATTCTTTGCATCTTTTTCAGTATGATTGTCATTACTTTACTAAAGCAAATTGCCTTTCCCCTAGAAATAGATATTCATTTGGCTGCTTCAGGATGGGGGCTGTGTCCTTCCTAAAATGCAAATACAAGGTTCTAAAAAATGGTCCCCTCACCCATGAAAGAAGTTGTAGTTTCATCCATTTATGAGAAGTGTATACTTAAGGCTATCAAAATGAGTATCAAAAATCTCATTCTTAAATATTTCTTGTTCTTCAAGGAACATAACATCAGCTATGCTAACCAACTAGAAAGAAATAGTACATGGATGGAAAGTTTTAGGATGCATTTTCAGAAATTTTGTGCAAAATCAGCAGGATTTGGCAGAGTTCCTTACTTAGGAGAAGAGACAGATATATAGAGCTAAGAAATGGTTTAAACTTGGAAAACCAGCAAACAAGAAAATTTAAAAAACCTCCAACAACTGTTTTGTTTTGGGTTTTTTTTTTAATATTTGCTAAGTCCTCCCTTGGAAATGATATTTTACAATGGTTTTACCATGGCAGTAATGGAGACCAGAAAGAAGAAAGG
Organism: Rhinoptilus africanus; assembly: GCA_013400135.1. Classification (NCBI taxonomy): domain Eukaryota; kingdom Metazoa; phylum Chordata; class Aves; order Charadriiformes; family Glareolidae; genus Rhinoptilus; species Rhinoptilus africanus. The sequence goes on along the minus strand of VXBO01010983.1, from coordinate 98,890 downwards.
TTGTCAGACAATACATGAACATTCCTGAAAATGATTTTATGTCACAGTGGCCCATGACCTCCAGTGGAACAACCTCAAAAACTATATCCTCCTCTCCTGTTTCCTCTCTTGAATCCCTGGCCCCCATAAACACATATTCATGACAGAGAGAGAACAAAACAACAAAAAAGACGTAGCTAAATGAAGAAGTAAAATACTAGACACATTAATTAAATAAGGCATTTAATTGGATTGTTTTAGTCCTGTAACCTTCTCATTAGCAAGTTTTTATTTATGATACAAAGACACATCCTCAGCACTGAAAAAGTCCTGTGCTTCTCAGTTACATGCATAATTGTAAGATATGCAGACTATAGGGCCTTCTTAATAGCAATTACTTCTCAACCTATTATCTGCATGAGACAAAATTCTTTAGGCCAGACTCTGCTCTCAGTTATCGAAGCACACTGGAAAGAAACTTTTATGTCTTGCCAGCTTTATTTTAGCTGGCTATTTCTGTTTGTACATTTAAAATCATTTTATGACAAAATAGTCCCTGGCAATGTTGACTGTGGCTAAGTATTACTTTTTATAATATAAAGTGGAAGCATAAAATAATTCCTTAGAGGCTGCAGTCTATTTCTTCATTAGTCTTTCCTTACTTTGCATGCAGCCATAAGTTTATCACTATTACTTTGCCCACAAATGAATTGCAAGCATTTAGAAAAACATATTTTAAATAGGAAAAGAATATAGTCAATTTTATTTTGCAACAAGCATCCACCTCCTCAGAAGAATGTAGTGGTTTCTACACTTACGTGTAAGAAAAGGAGTTGTATTTGTGGCCTGTTAGCCTTGGCACCTTGTCTTTAAATATTTGTTCTCAACAAATGCTTGCCATGCCATGATATCAAAAGAGGACAAACGTCTAGACAAAATCTTTCATCTTCCAACAAAGGCAGGGAAGCCAGTGAAATGTCACTCTGGCTTTAATGTTGTGTCTTTATTGCATACTTCTATTATTTCTAGTGCATCCAGCAATAAATTAAGTAGAATTCACAAGTCCTTAGCTACGAGTAGTAGTGTTGTATAAGGCATTGAACTACTGTGGTTGATCTGGGATTTTTCTACTAACAGAAATATTAAAATACCTCTATTCAAACATATTATGATCAATCTCATTTTTTGGCATATTCCTCTTAAATCTAATTAGCTTTTTGTATGATTTGCAAACACCAAACTCAGTCATATGCCATTTTCTGTTATGGACACCGATAAAATATTGGGGGAAAAAAAGTGCATTAGGAAAGATCAGTTAGGTCATACTGACCTAGTCTTCTACATCTGATTTCATACTTTATTACAGCCCAAACTGTAGTTTTGTGTCCAGAGGAGGGCTACAAAGCTGGTGAGGGGTCTGGAGAACAAACCTTACGAGGAACGACTGAGGGAACTGGGGTTGTTTAGCCTGGAGAAGAGGAGGCTGAGGGGAGACCTCATCACCCTCTACAACTACCTGAAAGGAGGTTTTAGAGAGATGGGGGCTGATCTCTTCTCCCTGGTGACAAGGGATAGGACAAGAGGAAATGGGTTCAAGTTATGTCAGAGCAGGTTTAGATTGGATACTGGGAAACATTTTTTCACTGAAAGGGTTATTAAACATTGGAATAGGCTGCCCAGGGAGGTGGTAGATTCACCATCCCTGGAGGTGTTTAAGAAAAGGGTAGATGAGGTGCTTAGGGACATGGTTTAGAAGTGGTTTTTGTCAGGGCAGGTTAATGGTTGGACTTGATGATCTTAAAGGTCCCTTCCAACCTCACCGATTCTATGATTCTATGATTCTATGATTCAGTGCTGTTTCTTGATTATGTGTTAAAATTAGAAGTGGGAGACATAGATTTTACCACAGATTTTTATAGTGCTTACTGAAGACAAAAGCATCTGTTGGAAAGTAAACTGCAGGGAGAACGAAGGACAAGTTAAGTTATAAATGTTGTAAATTCCAAATAGTTTTTCATCCAGACCTGCCGATAGCTACAAAACTTGCTTATGCAGACTTGCACAGATGGGACTCTTTGGACGACTGTATACTATAAAAAGACAGAAGCAGATACCTGTACGTTACATTCTGTAAGAAGTGGTATCACTCTGCCCAAGATACACATCAGAAAAAAACAAGAGAAGATACTCCTAAATACTAAAGATAATAAAATAATAAAGCAAAATGTGGATGCTTCATGCTTAATTTATGTTGTCTGGTATGTTCTTTCTGCCATTTGCGGTATCCAGTTCACGCATCTGCCATACCACTTGCCATGGTCCAGGCTTTCTACTCCTTATGAGGAGAGGGAAAGAAGTCTGGTGGGGTCAAAAACAGGAAAGGGATAATATCTGGACCCAGAAACCCAGTCTACTGGCGTAGAAGGACTTTCTGTGAATACAGCGCCCCAGTCACAATGGAGAAGATAATACAGCAATGTAACTGACAACTCAGAGAAACAGATGAAACCAGAAGAAACCTACCAATAAACCTGTTACCTTCATATTGTTCCATGATGTGAACCCTGAATGTATTTCTTCCACAATGGCAAGAAGTTAAGCTGAGAAGCTAAGGAAAGCTGAGTTACTGGAGAAGCCAACCCCAAGTCCAAGCCTGATGACACTCTCTTAGTAATCACTTTAAAAGTGTGCTTAAATATCTCCCTACCTAGAAGATCAAATTTTTAATTCTTAACATACTTCCATCAATGTCACTGGGACTGAAACAATGTGCTTAGATTTTTAAATCCTTAAACAAAGATTAAGAAACTAACACTATTGAGTTATGACTATAATAACAAAAATAACCAATAATTTCTCAAAGATGAGAATTACTTTATGCCTAGAAAACTCAAAGATAAAGAAATAAGCTGTCATTAAACTCATATTTTCTTTCTGTCCGTTATGCTTAAACCAAAGTTTCTTCTGTACTAGGAGCAATCATGAGAAAGATATTTGGAAAAAAACGAAATGACAAAACCCCGAACTTTCTTTTTTAGAAAAATATCGGTGGATAGGCTTCTCTTTCTTAATTTAATGGCAGTTTGGGATAGATACTGGATTGCAACATTTAGATTTCAACAGGGAAATCTCATGACTATTAGGGAATTCTAGTGATTGCTCTGCATCTTGTTTTTCTGATTAGTTTTCTGGGGTTTTTTGCTTGACATTTCTATATGTCGGATTTTCCCATATATAAAATAAATATTATAAATCCTCATTGTTGTGAAGTGCATGAAAAGCTGTACAGGAGCAATCTATCCAGTTCCTGTGTATTATGCCAGGATTTCTTCTTCTTTCTAGTATTATTCTCACATATAGTATTACTACTGCATGGATCGTTTGATTGCTGCTTCAGATGTGAAGTAAATGTTCCGAGGTGTTTGTTTGTTCAGGAAAAAACTGATATCAGTTGTTTCAGGCAATCAAGTCTATTAATCGGACTGGAAATATCAATTCAAGTTTCCTTGGAACTATGTTAGAAAGAAATATATCAAAATATAACAGTCTGATTTAGGGCTTTGCTACACACAGATTTGACATGGAAGGCATTTGTGTATGTAAAATAGATATCTCCATTTTGAAGAAAAGCCCTAAGGAAACTTATGCTGCCCTCTAGATTAAAATAATCTTAACTTTATTTGGCTAAATATATTTTCTGGTTTTGATTCAGAAAAATAACTGATAATCTGACAAGTAAATGGATTAAACTAAATAATAAGAAAGCATTTTTATTCTAAAATGAATTGTAGCCATTTAGTTTTATTCAAGGACAGCTATTACACTTAAAATTCATACCCTATTTTACCCAAATTAATGATCTAGTTAAGAAAACTCTCAGGAAATGAAGCAAAATACTTTTGGTAATATGAGCTATTTGCCATGGTCTTGAAATGAGTTTAAAATGGGTACATACAAGTTCATTTGCATTTTAAATGAAGGGTTTTGTTGATTCTTATGTTTGCTGGATGGGTTTCCCCCGGCCTAGTTACTAATGGACACAGTGCCAAAAAACAGTAAATCCAGCAGAAGCCCCTGAAGTACCAATGAGCTTTTAATGCTCATTCCTGATGGCACTGATTGTCACAAAGGGGAAATGAATAAAACTAGTGTATAGTCAAGGGGAATGACATCTAATACTTTCTAATGTTATTTCTGCCTTTACTCATAAGCTTCTTCTCTGACCCTTAACAAACTCACGCCACTTCTGATGTAACAGCTTTTCTCTGTATACTGCTTACCATCTGGGACAGCCTTGCTATATTTCTCTGCCTCACTAACTCACTCTCTTTTTTAAATATCTCATGGAAAAAAGGTTAAGTTCCTCTCTCTTATCTATTTCCTTGTCTCTTAGATGAAAGGTGTTGCATAAAATGAAAATGTACTCCATTAGTAGGCAATGGATGATAAAGAAGTGCTATGCAGGATAACACCAAGAGCTCCCAAATAATTTTCCCTGCTCATTTCACTTTGACAATATTCCTAACAGGAATTTCAGTGGAAACACTCATCTGCTACCTAAAGTTCCAGGTGGCAGTTAAGGTTTAAATGTAGTAGAGGATTCACATGTTTTCCTTAGGGCAATAAGGGAGCAGAGGAGGGGAAGGTGGTAATAATAAACATTAGAATTTTATCTCTCTGTCTTTATGTGTATTTTATAATTATTTCTATATATTAAAATTTCATTTAATTTTAATTATGATTTAAAGAAGCCTCACAGAACAGAAGTAAAAATGGCTTTTACTCTATCTGGAAAAAGGCTAAATTCTGTAGGACTTAACCCTTGGATTTGTTCAGCTGTTGTTTCTCTAGGTCTGAGAATAAACTCACCCCCCAAGTTAGTCAGAAAGCTCAGAGGTTTTTTCTGGTTTAGACCTGTCTTTTTATATCTGTTTTTGATCATCTTTCTTTTAAAAGGAATTGAAAGTGAGCAAGAAATTTAAGTAATTTCTAGTGACGTGTATTGACAGGGTTATGTCTGGTTGTAACAATTTACAGGGTGATTAGCAGCTGTATGCTAATTATTCAGGAAGCCCTTGATTTCACGAAAACACTAATTCTCAGTTCAGATTGTATGGTGTCTTTGTCTCGTCTCTGGTAAGGAACTTTTCTGCATATATTCTGTTCACAGATAATATTACACAAAAGCTTTTACGGAAAACTCACCAAATATGTCCTGTTGAACAGTATCATTTAAGTATCAGTCAGGTATAAGTAACTCTGTCCTTATTACTGATGATTTTTGTTTCAAAATTAAATTACTTTTCATAGTATATTATACAAACCTGTATAATCATCTGTTTTTTAAGGAAAATATTATGAATTAGTGCATATGGATATGCTCCACTCAGACTTCTGAGTTCTGCTCAGAAAGGATTGCATTATGGAAAGCAGTCTGCAAACAAATGTGATTAGTTAATTCTGCAGCACTACAGAGGCTTGCAGCATTTCAAGTTTAGGAGCACTAGGGGATTTATTGGGTTAGTTACACAAATATTTAATCTGGACAGTCCTGGAGGCGTCGTGAAAGAGGGCGTCATCCTTGCTGCCTTTGGATTGCAATTCTTATTCTAATTGTGAATGCAAATGTCGTGCTGAGGCTGGAGAGAGTTATGTACAGGCAAAAGGGAGCTCTTCTGTGAGACTAGGTATAAGAGTGAGAGGCACACTGAACAGGCAATATAAGGCTTTATTCTCTCCTTTCCAAGTTTTGGTATTTGTACTAAGAAAAGAAGATTGAAATGCCTCCAGTTTGTCACCAGTCATTACAGTGCATGAAATCATGTAGTCACAAGAAACAGGAAATATAATAGTGTCTAGTTTTTTTATGTGAATTACATAGTGAATAATGCGCTCCCATTTAGCAATGAAGTGGATCTGTCAGAAAAGAAATGGAGACAAATAAAAGGCTATGTTTATTGAGCTATTTGTTGGAGCTGCACAGTAGCTACAGTAATAATATTTGGGTTTAGGTACCCACTGGTCATTTTGTAACTTTTCCTTATTAGTAATCAGGAAGTGTCAGGATCAGCATTAGATCTTCACTCTTCATGTGTGGATTTTTTTTCTTTATTTTAGAATATACAGCTCCTGGATGTTACTAGTGGTACTAGGCTTCTCTGAACACAGGAACATGAAAGCTAACGTCAGTGAAGATGGCCATACCTTTTTCTGTCTTCAGCAAAGTCCAAGAGGTGTTTTTTCCCAGTGCCTGTTTGCCCATGCAAACAAAAGGAAAATACATGTAATTTAATATGCTGGCATTTAAAATGCTGATAGATAAAACTAAGACTTCCGAAGAACAGCCTTTAGACCTGTTTGTTGATGACTTTGAGCTCTCCTCTCCCTCTATAGAGGTTATTTTGGACCAATTTTCGGGATCCTGTTAATAATTGCAGTCTCATCCTTAGCCTCAGAGAAGCAGAAGTTGGGAAGAGCTGGAAGGACCAGCTCTGGTAAGCCTTATATGTTGCTGAATATGACCACTGAATGGCATTGTCATCTACAACAGATTAGATAATTTTAGCAAACACCATGTTGCAGGGTGCTAATTGACATAATAAAGAACAGAAAATATCCATCAAGCTGTGCTTGTGGGTAAATATAAGATAATTAAATTAGCAATAAGGCATAAGGCCTGTAAAACAACGTGTTCTGTTTATGCTTGTTGTACCTGGTTCTCTTAGAATTGTTGTCTTAAGAAAACGTAATTGCTTATATTCATGTTGCTCTAAAAACCAATAAAATTAAAGTGGTCATCTAAGATACTAGTTACTAAGTCATGCCGAAGTACCTGAAAAAGACACTGGTCTCCCAGTTGTACTTGAGTTGGGTTGGCCAGGTAGACCAAAATATTATTGCTCGACTATTAAAATGCCATTTTAGTAGTAGACAACATTAAGTAGGTAACAGTATTTACTCCAGATCTTAAGACTAATTCCAAATGAATCAGAACCTATTGTTCACCTGATACTTATCAAATGAAGATGAGCAATCACATCCCTGATCTTCAGAAACAGAAAGTAAAAAGTAATACAATTTACTTCAGCCTAAGCACATTTGAAACAAGTTTTATTGAATGAGATGGAGGAAAAATATCTCAGGGAATTAACGATATCAAAGGAAATCCAGGTCAAACTGGTATTTTCAGCCCCGTGTATATGAAACATTTTCAGGAATAATGCCAACAGAGGTTTTGCGGTCTTACAAGACATCATAAATAAATAATTAATAAAGAGAAGAAATATTTGCATTATCCATAAATGGGAAGAATCGTTGCAGTGTGTGAGAAGCAAAATGAACATTCCCAATATTAGCGTCCTGTAGGGGTAACTGGAGGGATGTTGTGATATGCCTGCCAAGGGAAATTTTTCTTCAAGACATGAGTTTCTTAGCCTTTAACTGACCCTCCGACCTGTCAGATATCATGGAGGTAGTCTTCAAAAGGTTTGTGCATTTAACTTCTCAGCTTTTATATCTAGTTAAAGGTAGATTGTGAAATTGGAAATCCAACAACTCCTGCTGTCTTTTTCTTTGTTTGTGGTATTTAGGGAATTGTTCTTTCTCCTGGACATTTACTGATGAGTGAGGAGCAGCTGAAATATCATTATTATTGCCTAATGTTTCACAGAATCACAAACAATTCAGGTTCAGACAGGACCTCAGGAGGTCTCTAGTCCCACCTTCTGCTCACAGCAAGGCCAGCTCTGAAATCAGATGTGGCTGCTTAAGGCTTTGTCCTGTTGGGTCTTGAAAACTCCCAATGATGGAGACTGCACAGCCTCTCTGGGCAGCTTGTCCCACTGCTGGGCTGTTCTCAGAGTCAGGAAGTTATTCCTCACATCCAGCCTGAACATCTCATGTTTCAGTTTATGCCTATTTTACCAGGCTGTGGAGAACCTGACTCTGTCTACCTGGTGACCTCCCTACAGGCGCTAAGGGGCTACTGTTAGGTGTCCCCAAAGCTCACTTGCATCCAGGTTGAACCAGCCACAGTCTTTCAGTGTCTCCTAACAGGGCAAGTCCTCCAGCCTCCCCCATCCAGCTGAACTTGCTCCAGTTTGCTGAGTCCTTTCTTGCACAGAAGGTCACAAAACTGGACATGGTATTTCGGGTATGGTCTAATTACACCTGAGCAGAGAGGGTTAATCGCTCCCTGTACTAGCTGACCATGCTTCTGTTCATACAACCTCAGGGCCATTCCTACAGACCTGCTTCCAGCCTCTCTGTTCACACTACAGGCCCTCCTCTGTCCCAGGAGCAGCACTTGTCACTTTTCCTTGCTAAATTTCAGAAGGTTCCTGTCTCACCATTCTTCCAGCCTGTTCAGGTCCCTCTGGTTGGGACCCTACTCTCAAGAGTATCAATGGATTTCCACATGTCATCTGTACACTTGAGAAGCGTGCACTCTGTTACCTCCTACAGGTCATTGTTAAAGGCTTAAACTAGGAGAAATGTCAGTACAAGCCCCGGCAGTTGTCCATTTATTACCAACATATTAACCTTGACCTCCTGTGTCTGGCCATCCAAACATGTTTTTACCAGTGGTATGCTCATCCAGACCATAATGTCCTAACTTGGATGGACGAGTATTGTGGGAGGCAGTGTTGAAAACCTTGATAAAGCTGAAGTAAATGATACCTACTGCTCTCCCCCATCCCATAGAGGAATATAACTTATGTGGTACAGTTACTTAGACTTATTTTTAAATTCAAATTTCCCTCAAATGTATCCAACAGTTTGAAGTGCTTTGTTTTCACTTCATTCCCGCCTGCAAATTGAAGAAAGCTTAGTAAGAAATTCTTAAGTACTTAATGATATATATACCCAGCTCAGCTTTTTTATGAAATGGCAGGATGTAGGAGTGAACTGCATATTGGGGAATTTCAGGTGAGGGGGGAATGTAATGTGTTTCTTTCTGGTGTTGCTCTTTCTGTTTCTCTAACAATTTTTTTTTTCATAGCAAAAATAATAACATATTTCTAACTGGTTTGTAATTTTACTCCTACTTACCTTCTGCTCAGCAGTATAAAGAGGAACAGTTATGTAATTTAAAAACTAGAAAAGCTAAAGAAGGACTTAATTTGGGGATTTCGACTGAGCTCCTTCAAAATTTTTACCTAAAACCTCTGAAAAGGTAATATCCAACAGAACGTAATATACTTTTCTCTATGATATGTAATTTCCGAAATCACTGTATGCAGAATATATTTCATGGTTTTAAATAGGAAGCTTGTATTAATCTCTGTTAAAATGCCATCAAAAATGGCACTTAAAATGTTTTCTAATACACAAGTGTGATACCTTTCCTTCATTTATGATGCTGTTTTAGAATTTAATTATGCTATGAGATCTAGTCACTTTTCAGGGTTGGTGCTTAGAATGGTAGGTTCTTCCATTCCCCTTAGATATTAACTTTAGCATGCATTTGAGAGACAGCTGAGTTAGGAAAATAAATCCCCATCCAAACAATGAAGGAATGTTGGTTCCTTATTAGATAGTGAAGTCATAAGGGTATGAACATGCCTCTTCTTAAGAGCATTTCTCTTCTCCTATGAATTATGTTTAGAAAAGTGTAAAATACTGTGTTTTCTATATATGACTGTACATGTATGATCAGACTTTCAATGGCATTTAAAACTCAGAGAAAGATCTACTCAGGTTTTCAACACCAGTGTAAAGTTGTTGGATGTCAACCTATCAGGAATGAGAAGCACTAAATCTGTACAGATGTTTTTACCTCCACCTTTTAAATACATAAATATCTTTGAAAATACGACTCCTACATTTTAATCATTTTAGTTAGATAAATTTGGCTTAGAGCTAGGGTAACAAAGTGAAATTTTATGGTCTGTAATATTCAAAGGTCAGGATCATTCTGGCTTCAAAAATCCATCAGTCCCTGAATGAGGAAGCTGAAGTAACTCACTGTTTCTGGTTTCAGGCTTTTCTCTTTATTCACGTATTTTCTCTGTGTCCCTCATGCTAGGACATGCTTCTCTTTTTCTGAATATATAAATCACAGGACAAGAGCCATCAGAGATGGTAAAGATCTACTTAATCATTTACCCACTCCCTGCCAAATAGAATACAGTTCAAAAATAGATGATATTTAAGATATTAATCTGATAGCTGAATAATACCACACTTACTCTTAGCCCAAGGGCCTGTATCTTTTAGTAAGTAATTTCTGGCTTCTACCACAATCTATTTTAATCATCAATATTATTCTTGCCCTGGAGGGATGCCCTCCAAACCTCCTTCAGCTTGGCAGTCTTGGCCATAACAATTCCCATTCCATTAAACCAGCCCATTTAAATGGAGAAGTTACCTCAGTTCAGTTCTGGAGGATTATTACAGCCGTCACATCCACAGAGATTTATAAAGTCACTTGTTTTTTATCTCCAGTGCCTCCTGGACTTTTAGCTCCTCAATTAATAACCTTTTCATTATAGAGGTTACACTTGAATAAAAAACAAAGGTGCCATTCTCCCACAAATAACTAGTTCACACTGTCCTGTTATATTTAGGTGCTACATTCTGAGACTAGGCAAATTTTTTGGAGCAGTGAATCCTCATGCACCACCAGTGGGAAAGAAGATGAAGAGCAGTAACTACAGAAAAAGCCTTGTGAACAAGTTGTTCACTGAAAGAACGTTCCCTAAATCTTCCATATTAGAAAGTAGAAGTCCAAAGAGGCCAGGCAAACCCAGAAACAACTTAATCTCTCCATAAGTGAGTTTCTAAGAAATTACAGACTATGACATACTATGCATAATGAACCTGTAAAATTTTTGCAGATAGGAAAGCTTTTACCAGCCCTGTTACTACAAAAGGGCAGAGGTAGGAAAGGTTTTTCATTTAAGCATCAAAAGGAAATGCTCATGTAGAAGTCTTCCCCCTCTGGCAAGAGCTCAGGGAATAGAATTAATGAGAAAAAAGTTCATTTAATATAGGAAGATCATGACCCACCAATATGGTGTCCAAGAAGTACAGTTATTGTGCATATATACATATACACTGCACACATGCACATGCTCACATATCTCTCTCTCTATATATATGTATATATGTATATATGTGTGTGTGTATATATATACATATAAAAACTTATTCTATAATTGGATAATGTTTGAATATTCATTATCAACAGAAAGGCCAAAGAGGTTAAATTAGCCTGAACAGACTTATTCTATCTTGGCTGACCTCTGCAGGGACACTCAGACTCAGCAGTGGATACTTGGGGCACAGGTAGCCATGTCTATCCCATTTGAGTGGTTCTTCTGCACTTAGCAGATAGACTCCCCAGGGCTGTCCCCCAAAAAACAGCCAGCGCTTTCTGGGTCTATGCATCCAGGGCAGATCAGGCAGGAAAACTGCTCCACAGCCAGGGTTCTGGGACTCAAGGGTCTACCCTTCACCTTTGTAATATGACAGAGGGAAACCCCCTGGACCCCAGACAGAGGCTTTGATTGTACCACTGCAGGCTCAGGAAGCACTTCTAACCACTTTTATTCACAACCTTTTCATGTTGGAGTGCTCTTTTCCAGCTAGAATTTGAAACAATATGAACCTATGGCTTTTTCTGGTCAAGCTGCATAGCTATTCAATATAATTCATTTTTAAATGTATACTTAGAATCCTTGTAAATTCCATGATCATCTTAAAACGTGTATTTTCCTTTGAAATGAAATCTTAAAGAAAACTATCAAATGAAATTAATGGAACAGAAATGATTGTGTTACGCAGGGATATGCAGCTTGCCTTTCTTCAAGAAAAAAAGCAGTATAGGGAGGTGTGCAAGTCTTAGGCAACCATGCCTCAGAATAAATGTTTAGTGCTTAGAGGAGCCCCAGGATATACTGCAGGACAGGACAGAAAGAATTATGTTTTATAGTCTTACACAGAAACTAATTTTACATGTGTTCTTTTGCAAGTATGAGGACATTGATAATGTTATTGCTGTTTTGCAGAAAACTAATAATGACACTGAACAAATGTAAGACTTCACTGGTTGTCCTGTTAATGGTCTCAAATACACTAAAAAATACACAATCCTCCAGTCTATTGGAAAAGAAGCATCTAAAAAGGAGCTTCTCTGGACAGCAGACCAACCTCTTGTTGGTAACTCTCGGTCAAATCTTACAGTCTCTCACTCACACCTATTTAATTTATTTAAGACTGGTGGGAACTGACCAATACCAACGGGCTGCAGTTTTGTTCTAAATAACTGAATTTGGCCATGCTGCACAACGTCAGCCATACCTCTCTCCTCAAAAAGACATTACAGATTAATTCTTAATTTTAGTTGCATTGACCACATTAAATTTTTTTCAAAGCTATTTCCAGGGTCAGTGATCTACTGTTTCTATTCACCCAAAACATTTGAAATTTCAACTTAGATGGAGAAAATATAATTGACAGATAAATTAATGAGATCTCTTTTTGTTTGTAGTGGGCTTCATGTTTTTCATGGAGAGGAAAACAAATAGGGCCAAACTGCTGCAGATTTTGTCATCCAGATGCTTTCTTATGAATTTCATTTCACTCTGTCATAAGGCATAGCTCAGGGCTTTGGGAGAAAGGACACACAATTTAGGTGCCCCTCCTTCTAAAAAAATATTTGAAACCAATGGTGGTTTTAAATGCTTACATTTTTTTTGAGATGAGGCCATGTAGATAAGAACCTCTCAGCAAATAATAAATGGAGCAACAAAGAAGGAAACTATTGCCAAATCACCGTAAGAAGGAAATAGAGGAGCCAAAGAAGATAAATCTTTTTAAAATCCTCCTTGTGAGTTATCTTTACTTGTTTTTTTCAGAGGAGAGTTCTGAGCACCCTAATAAACAAAAGAAAGCAGAGAGACCAGATTTGTCTTTTTCTTTCTTTGAGACTATTAAAAAAAAATAAGGCGAGCAAGCAACAGGAACGTGTGTTTATTTAACCTAAAATGCATTTCCCTCAGGGTGGCATCTGACCCCTTGTGTTATTGCTGGGAATAGAGGGAAGCCTGGAAATTCCATGTCCCCTGGCACAAACAGGAGGAAACACTCCCTATGCTGAATGTGGTTTGCTATTGACAGAGCTACTTTTCTGTTGTGACAGAAATAGATCTGTAGACTTTCAGAGCTGAAACTAATACAATGGTTCCTCTTGGCTAATAGCAATCCTGATAGGCTTCTCACAGATTCGCCTTCATCTTTACGATGAAGGTGACCCCTCCTCAAGCAGAGACCAGCAGCCTGATCTAAAGAAATAGATAATAAAAAGAAAGTGTGCTGAAATGGATACAGGAACAATGAATTCTGAAGTTTTATCTTAGTGAATCCACTGGGTTTTATCAGTCAATATTATCACTCAATTTTTGTAAAGTCTGTTGAAATTCTGGGGTGAAGCAGGCCATATTACTCCTTGTTAAGCAAAATGGAAACATAGTACGTGTGTGCCCATACATGTACACACATATGTTACTCAACATGGAAATATATGTCCAGACCTAGAAAGCAAGATGACAGATTGTAAACAGTTGATTGAAAGTCTATTGAAGTAAATGTCTCTGAAAATTTCTCTAGTTGCCAGCATGAATAATCACCTTCTCCTACTTTCTTCTTTGTATCCTAATTGTATCTTTTCATCAGGAAAAGTGCAATCAGATGTTACAAAGGGAACATAACATCCTCAAATAATACACTGAGTGCTGAATACCCACTGAAATCTTCAGGCGATGCTGATGATCATCTTAACATACAAAGAGTAATTTGTATTCTGATCCCATAGACAGATGTACTAGTATGGACTCCTGACAAGTTGGATCTGCTGCTAAGAAAAGCCCTCAAGGAGTAACACAAGCCCAATTATACTTAATGAATCAATTACGCTTCTTGATCACTTTAGTCAATGTTCTCTTTCTTGGAGGTTTAAATTGTGCTTCTCCTACTTTGATCTTAGATACAGAATAACTTCTACCTGAAGTTGGAAGAACTTATTTAAATGCTTCTTTTATTTTTTAATTTTCTTTTGGTTTATACTAGAAACAACCCTTTCAAATCTATGCACTTTTAATGTTTATTTTCTTGGAACAAGGAGTTTCTGACCCACATCCAAAAATTTTACAATTGAGAAAAAAAATAAAATCAGCAGCCTGGGTAACAAATTACTTCCATGTGACGGAATAGTCATTGCTTCGTGTGTTTTTATTCTAGAAAGCGTTTTCTAATTATAAGAGGTAGGGGGGAAACATAGATAATAATAGTCATGCAGCCTCGACCTGTTAAAAGCAATTTTGTATTTCTTGATATATGGTTCCTGTGTACAGAGAAGCATACTTTGTTTTAAGGTCAAAATTGGTATGATTTAAGTTAGATGAATGAAAAATTCCATGAAATATATTTAGTTTTTCCTAGGCTAACTACTCTGTGATCTAGGATGTACATTACTTATTTATTAGAAAAGTAATATTTTTTTTATTATTTCTTTTAATGTAAAACATAATTCTGTCATCATGTTGGGGAGGAGCACTAGATTAGGTACTTTTTGTCTATTATTTTGTCGTTGCTGGCTGATTATGACAGGATGAGCTGTGTATGGGCACTGGGACAGGAATACCTTATTGGATTTAATTAATTTCTGTTTCTTTAACTGCTTGTGACAGAAAACAGTCATCTCATTCTTGCTTCTATAGATGGCTTGCAAACAATAAGCTCGAGTAAAATCTTGTATATTTTGCCATTGCAGCAAGACCCTCAGAGCTGCAATAGGCAATGAAGCCTCACTGCTTGTGTAGAGCTGTGCATCTGACAAGGTAACTATCTTGAAGTAGTCAGAAGAAACACTAATTTCACTGATCTATGTTAAAGCCTGGTCCTCCTAGGGCATAAGAATTTCAAGCTTAAGCAACACCTGGTTTTCACCAACCTAAACTGTGTCCTGAACCTACACATGTGTGTACGTTGCTTTCAAAAGCCCAAGAGGAGCCAGTTGTTTGGTTTGCTTGGGTTTTTATTCCTTCCTTTTTATTTTACTGTAGCTATAAGAGGAGAGAGTACTGTCTCCTTTTCTTCTGGTATTTAGAGCACTTGCCTTGAAACCGTAGCATAATTTCCCTCCCCCTTCTGCTGGAATCAAATCTCACATCTTTTTCTAGCCCAGAGAATACACTAATCACCTGGTGGTGGGCTGTTCTTGGCAAGGAACAAGCTAAGAATAAATCTAAGCTCTTCCATTTGATCCTAGATCCCTATTTCCCAACTACCCACATTCCCAAAACAAAACCCAGCTGCCCATCTGAATATTTTTTGTTCCAGTGCCCACTCCCAGCTGGTGGGAAAGGCAAGGCTGTATCTAATCAAATACTCTCACCCTCTGCTGTAGTCCTTCAGTGCAAACAGAGCAAGCTTTGTAAGCTCAATATCTTCTGTTCATGTTCGACGTATCTGTAATTTCATACTATTAGAAGTACTAGTCTAGTGAAGTGCAACACTGCCCTTGCAGGTGCCAGACATGTAGAACTGAATCCTTCAACCTGCACCTTGTATACACACTTATGCACTCTCACAGAGACACACACACTCACATACACAAGTGTTTTGGAGCTGCAAGAACACAGCACAGGAAACTGAGGAGCCCCAAAGCGAAGTACGATGTAGCATTGAATTAGCTGTTCTTTTCTAAAGGCTGACAACCGTGAACAGTGTGAACATAAACCATTTATAACCACTTGGTCTTGGTGGTAGGGACGCTGTCTGTAGAAGGCGTACTTAGGGTTGCATGTGTAACCTTATTTCCTCCTCACAAAATTATTTCACTCCAAAACAAATGATTGTGATCCAATAGGAGTGTCTCCTGGGAAGACAAAATTAAGAGATACAGATATGATTGTGGAACAGAATTCTTTCCTTCCGTGGTACCACTGAGTGATGGGCAGAAAAAATTGAGGAATCTGAAAGAATAACTAAAAATCTGTGAATACATAAATCGTTAAACCACAGAGCTGGAAAAATGCATAGTTTGTCATGGGACTTAGGATGAAATAGGTACTGTTAAAACTGAGGTGTTAGAAGTGCCCCCAGAAGCAATATTTGATGGTCACGGGCCTCTGATACTGAAAAAGTATAAGCTGTGGCATTGTCAGAGGGCAGAAGGGTGAGTCAGGGCTCTCAACTTCATATTTTAAAGTGGTGTTTAGCAGACTTATGGGTCTAATTCCTGCGTTGCTCTATCCTTTTGTAGTTTTCCTGAAGTATCTCTAATGTTTCTGCTGTAAAAAACCTGTCTGCAGTTGTCATACATCCTTATTTTTATTTTATTCTTGATTGTTGAT
>VXBO01010983.1:71454-82449 GCA_013400135.1 Rhinoptilus africanus | reverse complement strand
CATCAGGTAACAGGTTTATTACTTACTGTCAGCACAGCTAAGTGAAACAGGGATCTGCCTGGTGGGTCTGCCTGGTGGGTCTAATCTCTGACAGTGCGTTTCTAGAAGAGTTTTTTTCTATATATGTATTTTGGGATTTTTTGAGTCAGTTTTTCTCTTCCTTTTTTATTAACTTAATGAATGGTGACTTTGTGCCAATATGGTGCATTAACACTAAAACGCCAAACAGCATCAGAGATATATATACTCAACTGTAGTTAGATACATAATTAAGGCACATCTAAAATTATGTACTTCTTTCCCCGAAAGTTTTGAAAACACCTGAATTTGAGGAATCATGAAAATTAATACTTTTTTGTTCTAAATTCCCAGAGAATGTGTAGATAGAACTTTCCATGCAATAATGTTAATAGCCTATGGATGCAGACAGAAAAGAAAACCAGAGTACAGATTATTAAGGCTAAGCAGGGGAATCAATAAGATTTTTAATTATGGCATTTTAAAGGACATTTTTAAAACTCAAAGCTTCTTTTTTGCATGTCACCAAGGTTCCCTTAGTGACTTCAGTAGGAGAAATAATAAAAAAACCCCATATATGTGGAAGCAAAAGCTTATATAACTTGGTTCTTCTCCTACAAAACTGGAAGCACAGAGAGGATTCTTTGAGAAATGAACTGATCTCAGTAGTGCTTTAACACTTCACTTTAATACTTCATTAACACTTTCCCCTTTTCAAGCTATTAGTGTATTCACTTTACATATATTCTGTTAATACTTTGTTCTCATTGTGTAGGTCTGCTTTGGTCTTCTGCATTTTAGGAGTCTTTTCCGGTTTTAGGAGTCACAGCAAGCGTTCAGTATCTGAGTGACAATTTAACCAAACTCAAAAGTTTGACACAAGTCTGTATATTTTCTGGCAAAACTTAAGGACTGGAGTCCTGAGCGTGAGTGGGTTGATAAGATCAGGTATAGGCAGGTGAGTTACATCTCAGCAGAGACACATGGCAGAACCTCATTCGCATTTTTTCCTTACTTTCCATTTGAAGTGGCAGAGTTCCTTTCCACTGAATGAAATAGAGAGAAGTTGCCTCAGCTTCTGCTCCCATTCTTCTTCTCACAACGTAAGAGACTGAGTAAAGTCTTCCCACAAACATCTCTGTCCCAGCTGCTCCCAGGGCTTCTTTCGAACATGGAGTCAGCATTGGAAAAAAAGATGGAAATGCAAGAAAACATCAGTTTAAGCTGACAAAATCTGTTCCGTGCGATGACACATTATTTTCTGAGAGCTTTTTAAAAAAAAAAAAAATTACTTTTTTTTTTGTATGCTTGATTTTCTCTTCTTGTGGGAAAAGCAGAAGAATTTCTAGCTTTATATTGCAGTGGTAAAAAATGATTGTTAATGCTGGAATGCTTCTCTGAATTCTTATCTGAATAAAACTTAACATGTGGACAGAAATCTGATCCCAGAGCTAAGGCTCCCTTCCTTTATCTCATATAGATTGTGCCAACATAGCTGGCGATGTTTCTGAAGGGAATCATGAGCCACCAAAGTAGACTAGACAGCAGACAGCAGCCAATTAACACGGGCTGTGGTACTTGCAAGGACCTCACTGAAGAAATTCAGCCTTTTAATTTGTTAAATGTTTGCTATAGGTCTCTGCAAATATTATCTGGAGGCATGTATCAGCTCTTTTCTCACATTGATTCCTCATTTTTGTTTTCATTTGTAGTAATAGAATTCTTTTAACTGAACAAACCCCCGTGCAATTCCTATCTGCTGACTTTTCTTGCAGACAGACTCACTAGGATGGAAGTCAGCATAGAGAAGGCAGGTGAATTTAGCTGATTGATTGCATAGTCATCTGTATGAGATTGAGATTAACATGATTTAAAGAAAATGGTGAGTTTTGGAAGGAGTACTGTACACTTCTCTGCAAATATTCTTGCTTAAGAGTGATTCTGATAAAGATTTTAGATCAAACAAGTATATGTTTGCATGGTTAGTATACAGACCTCAACATGTTTTAGTATTAGGTTTACAGTTTAAATTATTAATAAAGAAAGAGGGAAACAGAACACAAGTATTTTTCATTGTTGCATTCAGACCATTTCTGGACATGAAGCATGACTTTTTTTTACAGACTGAGGCCAAAGTTTAAGCAAAAAAGGATTTCCTTCTCCCAGTAGCCATTATCAGTTTAGTGTAGGAGGATATAAAGACCTTGCTATGTAGACCTCTTTGCACTATTTGTTCTGCATATAAACAACTTCTAAACCTCTAACTCCAAAGTCTATGTTTTTTTAAAAACTCTTCTATTATTTACGAACAGAGAATGGTGTACTCATTCTTAGAAATGAGTGTCTAGAGGATGACTTTTGCATTCTGAACAAGTTTTTACCAAGTGATTTGTTTCGTTGCAACCATATTACTAGGAGTATCATAGAATCATAGAATAATTTGGGTTGGAAGGGACTTTTAAATGTCATCTAATTCAACACCTCTGCAATAAGCAGAGATATCTTCAACTAGATCAGGTTGCTCAGAGCCCTGTCCAATCTGACCTCAAATGCTTCCAGGGGTGGCACATCTACCACCTCTCTGGGCAACCTGTTCCAGTCTTTCATCACCCTCATGGTAAAAACTTTCTTCCTTATATCTAGCCTAAATCTACCCTCTTTTAGTTTAATACCAGTACCCCTTGTCTTATCAAACAGTCCCTGTTTTTCCAGCTTCTCTTCCTTTCTTTACTAACAGTACACAGCTATTAACCATGCATGGAAAAATTTAATTACTGTATGAAATCAGTGTCACTTCATAACTTTGTCTCTAAGCATTCTTAATGGATTTCTGTGGCGGTTGTTACGAAAAGCTGATGACAGTTTAGCTTGATGGGTTAAAATCCCCTCCTATGAAAGTATAACTCTGTTCACCTGCAGTGTCTTAATTAAGATTGTCAATACTTAGCATCTTGCATGAAATGCTTCAGAACTATCTTTCATTTGTGTATGTGTGCAATATGTGTGAGGCAATAAGCCTAGGATATCTAAGCATCTCTGCAACATAGTACATACTGAGTTCCAGATTTGACTACATACAAAAGTTATTGCTGGACCTAGAAAGCAACTCAAAACTCTTCCATCCAAAACAGCAACAGTTGAATACAACACAAGAAGCATCTAAAATATCTGATACCATGGAAGAAAAAAAAATACTACATTTAATCTTCCATAAAAATCACATTTTTAACCCAAGAAATTTCTAATAGAAAAGATTTTGACAAAAAATAGAAGGGGAAAAAAGACTTTAGGATACTGAAAATATGCATGGTTTGATTCCAGATTGGATGCAAACGAATGTCACAATACCAAAACATCCCTGTGAGATGGAAATGCTTAGTTTCAAAATACAAAGATAAGAACAAGGCTGGGAAACAATAAGCTGAATTAATGCTTCTAGGAAACCTTTGCCAACAGGGTCTCTATGGATTCCAGTCTTCTTTTTCAGGGTCTAACAGAACAGAAAGTATGAATACTTTCTGCCCTTTCTCAGAAGTCTAGAATTTCTATGCTCATGTTGAGAACAGGAGAATAAACTAGTAACTCAGCCAAATGGAGCCTCCATCTGTCCAGGTCAATAGGAGCTGTGCTACTATGCTTATCTCAGGAAAATTATTAAATGCTTTTTCTATGTATTTTATTCTGGTCATTGATTAATTAATTTCATTTCCCTCTGTTTTGGACAGCTTTCACCCAGTTTCTTCCTGAAAATATAATGCAAGACAAGTTAACACTGTACCTGCTAACTGAATAAGCCTTTGGGCTAAATTAACTCATCACCAACCAACTGCATTAGAAGAATATAAGAAAATTGCCTTCCGGCATTTCATTTCTATTAACTTCTGTTAATAACACATTCAACATATAAAGGATTACTGTCTTGAAAGTTTACAGCAATGCAGCTAACTCCAATTTCTTAATCTTATGCAAATAAGATCACAAAATCATAGAATGATCTGGGTTGGAAAGGACCTTTAAAGATCAGTTAGTCCCACTGCCATGGGCAGGGTCATCTTTCACTAGATCAGGTTGCTCAAAGCCTTGAACACTTTCAATGATGGAGCAGCAGGCAGCTACCAGGCAGCAGACATATTCATGATCAAAGACTTCTTTTTTCTTACCTTTTATTCTAAGTGAACCTTTATTAATAATTTTCCTTTCAAATATCTAACAATTGCTTATTTTGCCATAAGAATTGTAATATGAGAGTTTTCATTTTAGATAACATTTATTTGTTGGGAAGATCAAGGAACAAATAGTCCTAGAAGCTATGCTAAGGCACATAGAGGACAGGAAGGTGATTCGAGACAATCAGCATGGCCTCCCAAGGGCAAGTCCTGCCTCACGAACCTCGTGACTTTCTGTGATGGAGTGACTACATCAACATGACATGGAGCTGTTGGAGTGTATCCAGAGGAGGCCCAAAAATGATCAGAGGGGTGGAACATCTCTCCTATGAGGACAGGCTGACAGAGTTGGAGTTGTTCTGCCTGGAGGAGTCTTCAGGAAGACCTTATGGAGGCCTTTCAGTACTTAAAGGGGGCTTATAAGAAAGATAGGGATGAATCTTTTAGCAGGGACTGTTGCAATAAGACAAGGGGTAATGGTTTTAAACTAAAAGAGGGTAGATTTAGACTAGGTATGAGGAAGAAATTTTTTACAATGAAGGTGGTGAAGCACTGGGACTGTTGCTCAGAGAGGTGGTAGATGTGGCACACCTGGAAACATTTAAGGTCAGGTTGGATAGGGCTCTGAGAAACCTGATCTAGCTGAAGATGTCCCTGCGCATTGCAGGGAGGTTGAATTAGATGACCTTTAAATGTCCTTTCCAATCCAAGTTATTCTATCTAACTACTCTATCATTCCATAATTTGGTAGTCAGGTGAAAGTAGGTCAGTAAAAAATAAAAGCTTTTAAAGAAGTGACTTCTAAAAGAAAAGGTGAATTACCTTCTTTTGCCCAGGTTAATTTCTATGATGAAACAATATTAAAAAAAAAAAAAAACACTGTCTTCACAAAGTTGAAATAGAAATAGACTTTAGGAATCATTTTTAATGGGAGACAGTGAAGTGAGGACTGTCTGCTTTGTTTCTCTCCTTCCCATGCCCATCTTAAAAACAAATTTTCCCACAGATTCTGTTTGTGTGTGGGATCCACTGAATTTTTGAGTACGAACGTAGCCTCCAATAACAGTATTTGATATTTTCTGAATTCTCATGTAATTAGCTAGACGTCGGGAAAAAAAAAAAAGAAAGCCAGACTGACTCTTCCTTCCTCTTAGGTGTCTCACTTTCACTTACAACACTAACATTGCAAAACAAAATTTTATTTGGCTGACTTCTGGCATGAAAAATTTCAGTCCAAAATATTAGTCTGATAAATTTGGAAAAATTTGAATATGAGATCAGATAATTTAGTGGTAAGTATGTTTAGCCAGCAGTGCAGTGCAGTAACAGTGCACTGTGTAACACATGGAATATATGCTTAAAAAAGGTAAATGTGTTTACTTATGCACTGGGCCAAATGACTTATTTTTTCACTGAAGAAGAAAGGGATATAAATAACTCAGGATACACCAGGACTAAAGAATGTTTATGGTCTCTATCAAGGTTTTTCAAATACAAAATGAAAAGTTAATTTGGTTGGAACTTTATTTCTAGATTTAGAATGCTGCTTCTAACATAGACGATTTATGAACTTCACAGTGCTATTAAATGGATTTAAATTCTCATACAAAGGAAGCATGTTTACCTCTTGTGCCTATTGGTTTTCAGTGGAATATCATAATAGTAATGTATTTTTTACAAAAAAAGTGTTCATTTTTGTACGTCCTTTTTAACTATTTAAAATCTTTCTTCATAGTAATACAAAATTTGTTTAAGTAATGTAACTTAACGAAATGTGCAATCATGGACAATGTTTGTCAAAATAGTGAGTGTGTTGTGAGGTGGGAAAGGAGGACAAATTGATTAACAGTTTACTGAAACTGAGGAATCTTAGACTTAACTGAGTTACAGGACCCTATTAAAACTTAATAATAAAGCATATTCAACTGGGTATTGTGGTTGTTTTTGCAGTTTCACCACAGAATAACTGCATTGACTTTTCCTTCAAGTTGGGAGACAGCAGATAAAGTTCCAAGACTGTTAAGATCCAAAAGCTAGTAAAAATGGGTATAAATTAGATTATAAAAACTCAATTACAATTTATTGTAGCAAATATTATAGACTCATAAAATAATAGACTCATAGAATCATAGGACAGCCCATGTTGGAAGAGACTTTGAAATATCATCTGGTCCAGCCGTTCATGGGAAGGTTTCACAATCTAATTGTACCTTGAAAATGGCCGGTGATGGATACTCTACCTGGGGACGTTGTTCCAGTGAATGATTTTCTTACCATAAAAAGGGTATTTCTTCTCTTGAGATGAAACCTCTTTTAGAGCAACTTGTACCCATTGCCCCTTTTCTTCCTCTTTTGGCTCCTTGTGAAGAGAGAGCCTACATCCTCTCTGTATCTGTCCTCTAAGTATTAGAAAACTGTGATGAAGTCCCCTTTGAACTTTCTCTTCTTCATGGAGAAAAGACCTAACTCCTTCACTCTTTCCTCACAGGGCAGGTCCTCTAGGCCTTTGACCATCTTCATGGTCCTCCTTTGCACTCTCTCCAGTCTGTCTGCATTCTTCTTGAATTGTGGGGATCAGAAATGGACACAGTACTCCAGGTGCAGCCTGACAAGCACTGAGTGGGAAGATCATGTCTCTGTCTCTGCTAGCGAAGTCCCTGTAGATGCAGACCAGGATCCAATTTACATTTGCTGATGCAGTAGAACACCCATGTTCAGCTTGTTATCCACCAGCAAGGGTGCTCCCCAGCCACACAGATCCTAGCCTGTACTGGGGTCTTTGGTTATTCTGTCCCAGGTGCAGGACTTTGCTCTTGTCTTTGTTAAACTTGGTACTGTTCTTGCTAACTCACTGTTCAAGCTTTTCCAAGTCTCTCTGTAAGATGGCTCTCCCTTCTGACATGTGCACCTCTCCACCCATTTTGGTGTCATCAGCAAAGCTGGTAAGGGTTCTTTCGATACCATCATTCAGATCATTTATGAAGGTGATGAATAGTGTGGGGCCCAATGTCTGTCCCTGGGAGACATCACTTGTGACAGGCTGAATCCTGAGTAAAATCAATTACCATCCTCTGAGTGGGACCTTGAAGCTAATTTTCTACCAATCTGTATCTTACCATTTTGTCCAGGACAAGGCAGTGGGAAAAAATGTCAAAAGCTTTAAGTCTAGGTAAACAACATCCACTGCTGTCCAAATTTCTCCAAATATTGAAGACTAAATGTTGCCGCTACAAGAACCATAAAGCAATCATGTAGATTTTATTAGCAAATAGTTCATTTTGAATACAATAAATTTTCCCACAGATATCAGGTAAAGTAGTATAAGAAGCTTCCAGCTGCATATATTCTTTGTTCTGATCCACTGTTCTGTCTCTAAAGTATTTAAATGAAAATGGTAAATTTATTCTGCTAGATCGCTTAGCCGAATTAAACGCTTAGAAGACATGGGATCAGTAGGTGGGATCTTGATGATTCTTCACTTCTCAAATATTAGGACTGAGTTTAAACAAATATTTCCATGTAGCACTTATGAAGCTCATACATGAGAAGCCAAGCAAACCTCTAGCTCATGCTCTTTCTGATCCTTCAGCAAGTCTTTTTTCTTCCACAATGCCTACACGATACTGCCTACTGCTAACCATTTGGCAGGCAGCAGCTCACACATTCTGTGTGGAACATATTTTTGTGTTATTGTTGTTCTTTCTTTCCTCTTTATTGACCTTACCCATCTGCATGTTTTGCCTATCAGTTTTTTCATTAGCATAGACCCTGATCCTTTTAAATGTTTAAGCACATGGGTAAATTCAATGTGTTATGTATACCTTTTTGTAGGTTCTAGTTTGTGAGAACTCTAAAAATAATCTTTACTGCTGGCATTGCTGCTTAGCTAACTTGTTAAGAATGCCTTCCAATCTTAGGACCAAGACTGCATTGTGAAAGGCATTTTACAAATACAAAGTAAAAAAACGGTCCCATCTTCTATCTATATGGATACTGGGTTATTCTGTTCACCATAATAAGATAGTTGCTATAAAATAATCTTCCAATGAAATAAAAATTTACTCTTGCCTGCTTTTATTTAGTTTTTTGTTGCTATGAATTGTGTTGTAAAATTTTATCCATCTCTTTTTCTGTCCTTTGATTTTTTTGGTTTCCAGAATAACATGATACATGAAGATTTGATTTCTCAAAACATTTTCTGATGCTTTTTTCTTTAAAATTCAAAACACGACATGTGAAGTGCCTAAATACCTCATCTTAGATGCAATAAAAAACAATTTTTGTCTGCATATTTTAATTTTGTGAAATACTTAACCAGAAGCCAAAAACCCTAAAATTTCTGGTTTTAATTCGTTTTGGCCTATGTTAGTTTGACAAATTACCATCACCCTCTTTTTTAGCATGCAAAGATTGGAATTAAATTAGCAGAAGTAGCTCTACTTCTAAGAAATAAGGAGAGACTTACCAAAATCCTTAACACTTTTTGTCTGTAGGAACAAGAAATCCATCTACATTCTGTCTGCAGCATGGCATATGTACTAGAAAGCATACCTAATTTCATTTTTGCATAGTACCATATCTACGTAGTATGTATTTTTTGCTTTGCCTACATTGATGAATAATTTTGAATTATTGTCGTGGAATGTATTCATAATCACATGCATATATACTGGCACCTGTTATTTGCTTTCCACAAAATTATCTCCTTGCTCACCATCATAAATATGTTAATGGAATTAAACATTCAGCAAATTTTGGCATCTGGAATTATTTGACTTTCATAATAGATCTATAAAACCTCTCCTTCACGTATTTCTGAACAGTCTACACCTCCAGGAAATATAATGAAGTCAAAGGTACAACAATTAAATGGGAAATCTAGGGCTTTTGCATTTTTATTTTATTGAAAATTATTACAGAAATCTTATCTTCTTACTCAAATATAATAATCTCAAACCCAAACTAATTTTAGATCAAACACCACAGAATAACTGTATGCCAGAATACATAATGCTTTTAGACGAAGAGTTAATACTGAAAAAGTGTGATTTGTTATATCAAAGTTATCTCACAAATGTGCACCAAAACACTGTATTAGCAATGATAAACTGGTAAATCACTATCAAACCAGAATTTAAATAATAGGAAATAATGGGGAAAATAATGGGAAAAAATAATGGGAAAAGTGAAGGGGAACACTGGAAATAATACTGGGTAAAAGAGAAGTGTGTCATTGGAGAAAATGTTGAATGAAATTGAAGGGAGGGAGCACTGGAAACAAAAGCCAGCCAAACTCTTGGGCAAACTAGGGACTGTACTTCAGTGAAATGGGTTTCCTTCTGTAACGTTTATTCTGTCTTGTTATACTGAACACATTCTAATTGCCCTGTATTTTATTCTGCTTTTTATTTATGATGAAAATAAGTTTAAAAGAGCAGTAAACATTGATGATTTATAGTAAAATTGTGTTGCCTTGCTGTAGTTTAGACATCTTAACTGCCGTTATCCAGAGTCAGACAACATTGACTGCTATTTCCATACAAGTGTACATGCCTGCTTATATGCACACATAAAACATGTTAGCAAACAGTCATTTTACCCTGGTAGAAGTTATTCTACCTGGAAAAAAAAAAAAAAAACCAACAAAAAAAACAACAAACAAACAAAACCAACCTAAAAACCTAACCCAAACCATTTTGTTTTACTGCAGTTAATCACACTGAAAAAAAGGACTGGCTTCAGCTCTAAATATCACCCATGTGAATCTCCCATGCCTCTTTGGCTTCCTCTGCTCCTCTCATCTGTGATTTCTGGCTAATTCCTCCTGAAGATTTCAGCTGGGGTATCTTGGAGTGGGACCGGTATCATTCAGAGATGACTAAATTTTCTCAGCACAGGTTTGGGGCCAAAATATATGGTGATTTCCAGTGGACAGATTTTCCTCACTGAATCCAACAGAGGAGTCTGAACCTTCTCCTCTTTATATGAATGCTGTTATTTCTCCATATTCTGTTCTTGTGATAATTAGTCTGCATTTTTGTCATTTCTTCTTAGAAATACCTTTAAATTCAAAAAATAAAAAGCAGCTAAAATATCCAGAGACCTTTTAAATTAATCCCCAGTTCAAGAAGGACAGGGAACTGCTGGAGAGGGTATAGCAAAGGGTTACCAAGATGATTAGGGGACTGGAACATCTCTCCTATGAAGAAAGGATTTGGGTCTCTTCAGTCTGGAAAAAAGACAAATGAGGGGGGATTTTATCAACACTCACAAATACTTAAAGGGTGGGTGTCAGGAGGAAGGGGCCAGGCTCTTTTCAGTGATGCCCAGTGACAGGACAAGAAGTAATGCGCACAAAATTGAGCATAGGAAGTTCCACCTAAACATGAGAAGGCACGCTTTACTTTGAGGGTGGCAGAGCACTGGAACAGGCTGCCCAGGGAGGTGGTGGAGTCTCCGTCTATGGAGACATTCAAAACCTGCCTGGACGCGTTCCTGTGCAACCTGCTCTAAGGTGGCCCTGCTCTGGCAGGGGGGTTGGACTAGATGATCTCCAGAGGTCCCTTCTAACCCTATGATTCTATGTTCTATGATTGATATCCAAGATATACCTTCTATTTTGGTACATAATTTTCTCTTTCTTGGTCACATACAACTTTTAGAATCATAGAATCATAGAATCGGTGAGGTTGGAAGGGACCTTTAAGATCATCAAGTCCAACCATTAACCTACCCTGACAAAAACCCCTTCTAAACCATGTCCCTAAGTACCTCATCTACCCTTTTCTTAAACACCTCCAGGGATGGTGAA
>VXBO01010983.1:50764-71109 GCA_013400135.1 Rhinoptilus africanus | reverse complement strand
AGATATTAAAGAGAACCGGCTCCAGCACCGATCCCTGGAGAACACCACTTGTGACCGGACACCAACTGGATTTAACTCCATTCCCCACCACTCTCTGGGCACGGCCATCCAGCCAGTTCTTTACCCAGCGAAGAGAGCACCTGTCCAGGCCATGAGCAGCCAGTTTCTCCAGGAGAATGCTGTGGGGACAGGTGTCAAAAGCTTTGCAAAAATCCAGGTAGATAGTTTTTCTTGAAACTTTTCTTACAAAATTTTCCAGCAAAAATTGTGCATTTTTAAGAAGAAGTAAATCTCAAATGTCTTTTTAACATTGATTTTGATGAAGGTAGGTAAAGGGTAGAAATATGGATTTGTAGTATTAATCTGGTTTCTGCTGAGGACCATCATAATTCAGTAACAGTCCTACAAAATGTATTGAAAGAAATAATCTTGTGTTTCTGTCAAGACAGAAGATGCAGAATTTGAGTGATTCTGCGATTTAACAAATTTCACCTAAACTGTACTCATCCAACTAACGCTTCATTGAAAATTCCTGTCAATCTTTCTTTCTACAGCATTACAAAATTAGCAGACGTAATGGGACCTGTTATGCGCATTTTTATTTTTATGTTTTAAAAGGCCTTGCTTCAACTTCATAAAAGTTTGGTTGAAAGAGTTCAACTGAGTGGCTTGGACTGTAGTGCTACTGGAGACTGAGATCACTATCTGAAATGTTAAAGGGACATTATTAAAAAAGGCTAATGCACAGGGGACATGTTAGTAGAGAGATATCTAATGAGGTATAGCAAGATGTCTAAGGAGATACAGACTGCATTTTTATCCTAATAGCTTGAAAAAGGATATAAACATGCTTAATATAAGCACATCTAGGAGTGCATATATATATATATATACAGATGTATATAAGCAGTTGACAGCAGTACAAATAGATTAAGTCTGGAATTACAGAGTGAAAAATGAAAAGTCAGGGAAAATTAGCTTAAAAGATTTACTTGAGAGAATTAAACTTCTGCAAAGTAGTAATTTAGTGAGAGTTGTCAGGGATGAGCAGAGCAAGGATGTGCAATGGTATACAGTGAACTGCAGTTTGTTAGAATGTTTACAGTTTGATACAGTGGTAGAGTTCTGCTCCAGTTAACACAGTGGAGACAGATGCCATAAACTAAGGAATATCAGTATAGGTTTTGTATAATTACAGTATGCTGTGTTGACAGACTGCTATACACTCTTCAATACAAGTTTAGCACAAATAAACCAAAGGAAATCATAAAAGAGTGATAAAATGAGCTTAGAGCTGTGTCAAAATGACCATGATTTTACTCCTGAATATGGCTGTAAATTGTTCAGGATTATTCCTGAAAGTGTGAGGTATCATGCAACTTTCATAAGACTGTTTTAGACCACTCTTTCCAAGTATGGATGGATATTCAGATACTGTAGCAGACATAAGTAGAGTCTTATGAGAACCACAGTATATATCACCATTGAGAATTTCTGTCTTATAATAACCTACCAGGATAGTAGTTTAGGTAGAGGGGTTTTTGTCTCTGCAGTGCAAGTTATGATGACACTTTAGGAATCATAAAAAATTACAAGGACATAGGCATGTCTAGTGTATTTCCTCAGTGCAAAGGGTTTTAAGAACATTATTCACTGAAATTATTATTCCTATTATGAGTTTAACAAAACCCATCTTATTTGAAAATGGCAAGTATAGAGCAGCAGAAAAAAAATCGTATTATGCTCTATTGTGTTGGACCTGGCCATTCTGTAACCTCACATCTCATCCTCATCAGGGATACCAGGATTTTGAATGGCTTTAGTTTTGAAAAACAGGCAGTTATTGTGCTCATGCACTTCTTGCAATTTTTTTCTTCAATCTGAATCTGTAATATTTTTTTCCCTTAATGGGTTCACTTTAGCAATTGGTGAGTAAAAGATTGTATAAGTTCAGGTTATCAGTACCAGACACTTGTTAATGGTCTCAGCTGTGCTGAGGCAATTGGCTATGTTCTCTTTTCACAAGCTTTGTGGACCTGGAGTGGGTTACAGATGCTTGATTTTGTTGATAACAGAGGAAGATTTAATAATTTCTTTAAACCCACCTAATGATAGTTTTGAATGAAGACATGAACCCCCTGTGTTCATCTTTCTAATGCACAGTGTGAAGCACTAGACATTTCTTTAGTAGAAAGAGTATTTCTTTAATTATGAAGATCTTCACTAAGATATTAAATAATGAAGTACAAGATCCCCTTTCCACTGTATTGTTCTTCAGAATGAAATCAGCTACTAGCTGTATTACTCCAGTCTTCCTCATAGACAAAACACTAATGCACTGTAACGTATCATTAAAGGTCAAAGCAAGCACGGCATGAGTCACCTCTACTGTGCCAGCTGAGGTGCGAGGGGTGAGGAGAAAAAAGCAAACGTCTAAGCTAAGGCAAACAAAAGGATGACCTGCAGCACAAGGAAAGAACAAATTAAAATCTGTCTTAACAAGTGTTTTGTTGTCTTTAACTAATCATAGAAAAAGAAGGAGCTGTTAGGGCAGAGTTAAAAATAGGATGTGATTATTTGTCTTGCTTTTACTGATTTTACACTGATTTCAGCATGACTTTGGTCTTCACCCCAGCTCACTTCAGCGTGTAAAGCAAATTTAAAGCAGATTAAGGCTGACACTGCCTGTTAGTGTTGTGGACTTTTCCCAGGTCACTTCATACTGAAATATGTCATAGTTTGTAAGTGTCTCTATAGTGATGGACATAGGGCTTAGTTACTCCTAAGCAATATTCTGATATAAACTGGTACAGCTCCAATTAGTTCCAACAGAAAGCATGCTCTTATCACCCTCGTTTTATGACCTTGTAACTCACTGACTTGATTGGAGTTATGATGATTTATATCAACACTGATGGCTGATTCTTGTTCTGCTAATTATTCAAAACAACCTGTTCTGATTATTGAGAGGTGTTGGGAGGAACAGAAATTTTTAAGCAAAACTCCAAATTTTTATGACATTTATCCCCTTAGTCTGGGGAATAAAATTTTGTAATTTTTTGTGATTCTGTAGTTAGGACTTGAACTAGCATCAAAATTCAGAGCTGTGCACTCATTTTTTTTCTTATATGGATTTTAAAATTAAAAATAAACCATACAATACTAGGTATTAAAGGAAAAAATAAGGCTCGTGAATAAAGAGAAGTTGCGAAAATGCACGCAATGTCTCTGTTTGACTATTCCCAATTTTACTTGCTTTCATTTTTAAGTGTGTGCCTATTTATTCACATGCAAACTAATTGATTTTTACAAAAAAAATGCAGTATTCAGATATTTAATGGATGAGCTTGCAACTGGGCCACAGAGAATGTAAAGATTGCCCATGATGATTTTCTAAGCTTTGGTTTGATTTACCAACTTGCTTTTAGCTTCCTCTGCCTCTATTTTGCACTAGATGCTTGCAAGAGCAAGGACTGTTTCTCCACGCGAACGTATGCAGCAGCTGCCACCTTGTCATATCAGCACATGGGTGACTGGGTGCACTGGACTCCTGTGGCCACAGGATGTGACCCTCTGGCATTCTGTGAGGTTGAAATGGGGGAAACATACCGGGCTTCCTAACTTTCAAAGCTCAGTCCTTAATTTTAAATCCTGAAAAGGACACCAGAATACAAGAGCACTAGTTCTTTTTCCATCCACGCATGAGTGAATTCACTAGTGTGCATTCATCCCAGGAAAGCCAAAGCACATGTAATGATGATTCTGTTTTAAGTAATAGGAAACAGCAACAATAAATTCACCAAATGTTTACCAGTTTCCAAAACTGTTAGATTCAAATACTGGTTTTGTTTAAAGTACCTGTTAAAAGTATGACAATGGAGAAGGTGCAGACAAAACAAACAAGTTTTAGTGAAGGTGTGAAAGATCTTAAATCTGAAAAATGATTTTTCACCCTGGAAAACATGACTATACGGAGATAATGAGAAAAGTATTTAAAATATTTGGTGGCATAGGGAAGCTGGATGAGGAAAGATTGTTCAAAATTTACTCAGGACCTAAGAGGCATCAAAATAAATTATTGGTGAATTAAAAACAAACAAACAAACAAACAAACAAAAAAAACTCCGAACAAACAAATTAAAAAAAAACCCAAAAAACAAAGACAAGACATATCTCACAGCCCATAGCTGTGGAAGTTCTTGTTGAACTTTTGCCTGGGTTTGACTGATTGACTTGTATAGCTTTGGATAGACTTTTCCTTCTCTGATTTAGTCAGAAAACTCTACCTCTAGCTCAAGAAGTCCCATCAGCTAAAATCCACGGGCTGGTAGAATATCATTCTATGTTTCATTTGTTCATTTATTTTTCCTCATTATTCTCTCTATGCTCCTTCAATATTTTTTGCCTGAGAAAAGAGAAGTGGACAAAAGCTCATGTGTGTGTATGTCTATGTCTAAGATGATGATGTGGGGGGGGGAATGAAACAGAGAGACTGAAAGATTTTTATTTTTTTAAGGAAGTGTATATATTGACTATTATCATTACATAAAGAATATGAAATCATACCTTGTAAATACAAGGCAAAGAAAAAAAACAGGACCACTCACTATAGAGCATTTTCAGTGTTTTGAAATTCAAGGTTGCAGAAGGTTTATGGAGACTAATTCCGTGACTTGGTTTTCAAGCGCTAGATAAATTAATGAACTGTAATGTAATTTGCATTTATGCAAACTAAGGTAAAAATGCCATGGTTGAAATTGTGAGAGGAAGGCCTGCTGCGTACAGAAAGGATATTATACCTCAAATGGTGCGCTCCTGTTTCTGTGCCAGTATCTGACTGAAGATTGAGGAGACAGTAGATGGGAGGTGGGTTCTTAGTTACTAATCTGTGACAGAGACAGAAGATTTGACTGAAGATCANTGAATAACCCCTATTCTCTCAGCCTGTGTTCATAGGAGAAGTGCTCCAGCCCTTTGATATGCTATGGAAAATGCTATGAGTAGTACCAGGGAGGAGAGGAAATATAAGCTTGGGTAGGGTGACAGGGCCTGGAGTTCACTATGACTGGTACAGAAAATACTTCATTGTGGGAAGTATCCAAACTGGGCAGATACAAGTCTGTCTTATCAAAGCTTTTGTGACTGGAAAAATTACTTAATGTCTCCAGCTGGAATTTCAACCACATCACAGTGGCTATAGTGGTATGTTCAATAGCTCTGTGGTCTGTGATTGTGGTTTATGTGTGAGATGGACTACCGGAAGGCACCGCTGCTAAGGAGTCTTATACAGTTGTTGCCAAATGTACCTTCCAAGGCCAGTGGCCATTGGTTACTGTCATGTCCTTGGTATGAGGTACAAGTTGCACCTAACAATATACAATATGCTAGCTTAAGGATAGTGCATGGATGTAGGATCGGACTTGAACTGCAGATCCCAGTGGAGGCTGCAAAAAGATATGTTGATTTTAGTTCAGGAAACTACACACACTTCATGTAGGAGGAGATGAAACTGAATTTTTGTCTTTTTCACAACTTAACATGAATGAATATGCCTTCATGGAAGCCACCAAAATGTATGCATTATAGAAGTCTTAACAAGATGTTATATACTAGCTAGCTCAGGTTGCATAACAATGTACCTGTGGAGACCCAAATAACAGGATAAATTAGCTCAGTATAAGATGGAGGCTGATATTACTATAACTTGCATTTATCTTATACTTTTCCATTTGCTTAAAATTGCATGAATTATTTCAGTATAGATGTATTAGAACTGTAACAACCTATTTTATGACAGATTGTCACAATAGGTAGTTTCTGTCTATTTCTTTTCCAAGAATGTACAGCTATACTTTTTGTATACAGTCAAGGAAACATGCCTTGCACAAAAAAGGAGTCTTTCAACTGTATAGCTATACAGGAAAGTTTCAGCTAGCTCATCTGAATTGCTTACTTTCTTCATTTACTGCTACTTCTTTTTTCTGCATCCCAGAGTGTGGCTGTCCAGCAGCCATTGGTTAAGAAGATGGAAATTTTTGTTGCTCTGTTCAAACAAAATATTTAAACTTCACATAGATTTGCATTTTCAAAGCTCGTTAATGAGGGTTTCAAACTTTATGCAACATTTACGGGCCTAAAGCCAGTGGAAAAAAAGTCCTTCTACATAATCAGCTGCATGTTTAGATGCTTGAGTACCTTTGAAAATCTGGTCCACAAACTTCACCAACTAATATGCTAAGAGAATTTATAAACCTGGAACAAGAACAGGATTTCAAGCAAGAACTTCCAACTTTCATATTTTGTACTGTGGGTAAATGAACAGATGTGCACTTGTAATATAATTCATATGTTATTTTTCATATTATCAGCCCCAAATCTTTAAGATTTGGAGACTACTTGTTTCTCAAACTTCTATCACAAAGTATTGTAATTAAAACCAAAACATACACACCAAGGGAAAAATAAATGTATGCAGCCTTAAATTTTTGGCTGTTCAAGGCCTCCATCTCCCCACTGCATTTTTTAGTAAAAGTAGGAGGTAACAGGTGAAATATGTCAATGGAATTGTATGGTAATTTCCTGAGATCACTTTAAAAAAACTAAACTTATCTCCCAGCCCTTTTGCAAGCCATCCAAACCTCTGGGATTCTCTCTTCAGACGTTTCCATAGTCTGTCTGATGTTCAATTTCACTGAAAGAAATCCACATCTGTCTGCTTGTTCCTTTGAGTTTCAAGGCTGCTAATTATACCCTGGCATTTATCTTGGGCATGTGGAAACCCCTGTTCATTAACTTACTAGGTCAAGGCTCATCTTCACATGATGTAGAAGTTTAATGGGCCCTCAAATTGTTTTCTGTAAATAAGACTCATTAACCCTGTTACCCCTAGAATGTTTTCAGTTCTCAACTTCAGTGTTGCCCAGAGAGAGAGGTAGAGTCTGCATTTTAATTCTGACGCTGAATTTTCACCCTCTTCTGACTATTTGTTACTGAATCCATCCAGCACTGTTGCCTTTAGTATCAGGAAGAAGAGAGAAGCTCAAGGAGATTTTTTTGAGGCATGAAACAACTATTGTAGAAAGAAAGAGAAAGCCACATCTGTTGCAGGCAAATACAATTCCATTAAAACTGATGAATCTGAGGCTGGTATACATAAATATCTTTTGTGTTGAAGAATTGTTGTCTAAAGCAGGAAAATATGGGGAGTCATTCAGGATGGAAAAGACCTCTCCAATTTTTCCAAAATCTATTGTGTGTTTCTTTTGCTGTTAATAACTTCTGTCTCTAATTGCATTGAAAATATAGGAAAACAAAAGCTACTGACTTGTACAATAGAACTGTACATTGATTACAGGTGCTCAGCTTTCTGGGTTTGGCTGTTATTGTGGATGTTTTGGTGGATGTCACAAATAGCAGCTTGTGCCTTGATAAGCAGCTCTGGAGTGTGGGAATTGGTGAGAGGGGGTGTGTGTGGCATTGAGGACCAACAGTCACCTACAAACTAAAACTGAGCAACTACTTAGGGTTTAGCATGGTCTGTGACAGGCCAGAGTAATTTGATCTCTCCAATTTACCCTGGGTATCCTGAAAATAGATCTGGCTCTTGTTCTTTGAAAACCAGATGAGCTGTAGAGAACATCAGTGGAAATGGAAACCAGCATGAGACAAGCTTGCATTAAATAGCTTTATAGGGGGCAGACTTGTATTAAATAGCTTTATAGAAGAATGTACTACGTGTTACTAATACCAACTGGTGCTGTCGCTCTTTATATCTGCTTCAAAATGATCGGTATCAGGAAGATTTTTTTTTTGCAGACTGTAAAGAATGAAGATGTACCATATCTTTTATAGCTTAAGGATACACATTTTTAAGTATAAGAATTAATGAGTCACATAAAATATTGTAGCCAAAAAGCACACTTCAGAGTAAGGCAGTGTTATAATAAAAACACTGCAATTGACACTGAATTGTTATTGTATTCTGGCTAGCAGTGTACACGCTGTAATGTTCTGTAAAATGAGTACTAAATCCATGGAGTTCTTAGCTTATTGGTTACTTACTCCCTACTGTATAATCAAAGACTTTTTTTTTTAATATCGATATCAGAAAACCCTAAGAGCAATCTTCCAGTACTTTAAGCTTCAACTTTTCAGGTGTTCTTTGTCCTGTTGGACTCAGCTGCAAACCTCCATTCCTTTTCAATGCAATTTAATTGCTAGGTATTAGATACTGTATCTGTCTGCCCATGTGTCAGCAGCAGCAAATTAGGCACTTAAACATCTAACTAAGAATGTTTTCCCCTGCAGTTCACTGCATGCACTAGGATCACATTTTCCTTTGTAAGAAAAAGATTAATTCTAGAGGCCTGACTGAGATCCAGTGAAAATTTTTCTCTTTAAGTTTCAGCTTTTACAGACAGCAGTAGGCAATTTCATTAAAATCAGCTGAAAAAAATACAAAAAGAAAAAAAAAAAGGGGGACATGGAGACTGAAAAAACCAAGCTGAGTTTATTTTCAGTATTACCTAGAAGTGAATGTAGACTTGTATTTTTAACATTAATTTGCCAGAACAGTTTTGGAGATAAAACACTTTTCACTGGCACAGTTCCACTGATAGATGTGGATACAGGGCTCAGCTCCAGATTTCTCTCCTCTCACCCAGAGGAGCTCAGTGACATTTCTGACATGATAGTTCCAGCCCCTGGGCAAAACAATCATGGATTCGGTGACCCCAGAGCTCCCTTGCCCTTCACCTTCCCCTGTGTCTCCTTGCAGAATGTACCTCACAGAATTAGTGCAGCGTCTTGGCCCTTTGCATTAATGCAGCTCCTCTACCGTCCCCTGCAGAAGGCTGTCATGCAGAAGGATGCCTGTGGTTTCACTGTGGTGCAGCGAGGCACAACTTGGGTGGCTCTTTGTCTGTATGAGTGCAGATTGTCAATATTCTTTTTCTTGGAAGTACCACTTGCAGAAGAATGCATTTGGCACTGCAGAGCTGATGAAGCCTTTGCTTTCCCTGCAGGAGAGAAAGGGATCTTGAAGATATCGCATGCTGTTCAAACAGGATGTGCTGGCCCAGGCTTCACTAAATGACCTCTCCTGTTAGGTGTATCAGTCACAATGTGACTTACTAATTTAGCAAGCCTGAGAGAGCAAGAAGAGTGAGGTGGAAAAAATACTGAGCAGAGATTACCACATGTAGATCATTGCTGTCTCCTCTAAAAGGTCAGTCTGTACACTTCACTGTAACCACCTTATCACATTTGCAACACCTATCACTGCCCTATCATTTACTTTTTGTAAAAGAAAACTATAGAATTCCCATAGTTACAAATAAATAACCATCATATATATAAATATAATTAAGCTTTCATGCACATGCACCTATATGCATGCATATACAAATGTACATATATGTATAAATATATGAGTACATATAAAAACCACCTATAAGGGTGATTAATTTTATCTGTATATAATACAGATATATTTTATATAAAAGTGAATACATACATTTCTATATATGTATAGAACTATTAATATATGCATTATGTATATTATTATTACTACTAGTATTATTATTCTAGACATATAATTTGCAAAACGCCTCCCTGAGTTTCCACACTGCTTTCATCTTATTACCTGGTGAGCCACTGCTTTTGATGTTTGCATACTTAGTATTTTTCAATTTTGTGTTTGGATTTAAAGGTGATGTTGCTGCATATGCTGAAACCTTTTGCATTGCCCTTTTAAAACATGATATTGTTCCTAAAATCTTTATTCACTGAACATTTCTTTGCCAGTAGAGGAAAATCTTTGCTGAACTTACACTGAGCAAAGCCAGGGTTATCTCTTGTTAAGCCATGAACTTCTAATTTGAATTTGTAATGTTTTACACAGAGACACTTTAAAAGAGAAATGATCTTTTTCTGCATGCTGTACAGTTACTCTAATGAAGCTAAATTGCACAGGGAAACATATTGGGCCGTAGGAAATAAGCAATGATGTTGGGTTTTGCATAACCAAAGCAGAACGAACCCCTGGAGAGGTGCAGACTGTACTGACAGCATGCTAACTACAGTGCAATGATGGATGATGGATAATTGCCCATGGGAGAAAGCACAGAATGAAAGACATGTACATACACAGGCACAGAGCTGTACCATATGGCAGCACCTGAGAAGGGAGAATGGAAGGTGTGTCTTGTCCTGTTCCTTCCTCCTCTCACTCCCACTCCAACATACCTTGCTAGCATGAGAAACCTAAGCAGCAGTGGCATGAAATGGCTTCTGTAAGTTCTGGCTATCTTTGGGAAGAGAGGTGATGGGTTATCTAGGATTTGGTTTTGTTTCTTGGAACTTGCAAGTAGATTTGGACTATTAATTTAAGGCTTAGGTTCTGTATGGAAGCTCAAAGGCTAAGTTTTTGGAGTTGAAATTCATGCAAGATGGGGAAAAAAAAAGGAAAGTGAACGATATCTGTGTGCGATAAGGAAAGTGAACGATATCTGTGGAATGGAAACCTGGATGTTTGATTATTTTATTTTTTTCAAGTTTATTGTTTCTACCTTTGTCATGAGTTTTAACACTGGGGATTAGGGGAGGAACATGGTGGGTTGATTCTATAAGTGTGATTATATTCTGTGGTCACCTTCACTGAACAAGGATGACTTAGACACATTAGCGATTTTCTATAACTTTAATGGAAGTTTTTGATGTATATTACAAAAAAAGGATAAATCCTTCCACAGAGCAGATATGAGAACCAAAAAGTAAATCTCTTCCCTTTTAATTATCCATCCTAAGTTCTCAAAAAATCCATGTCAGACTAATTACTTCTGTACACTCTAAAATTGAAGTCAGAGGTCTCCTTTGTTGATTAATGATGGTCAAATGTCTCAAGAAGATATCTTTTATTAAAAAAGTGAAAAAATGACCTTTTATTTTGACTAAAGTTGTTGCATTGGATCTTGCAGAAGAAAATTTAAAATTTATTTTAAAGAACTGGAGAATATTGTTTGCTAGATATTTTTATTCTATTCCATTTTAAGAAATTTTAGCCCACATTGAAGGTCTGTGATTGATTGATCAAGTACTAATCTGCCAATTCATTAAGTATGTGAGAGGTGAGCAAAACTGCAGTCCTGGCAACTGGGAAAGCTCCCTTAATAATTTTCTTGGAGCCACACCTCAAGCGCTGATGTAGAGTCACGTCACAGGGCTCCATGTGCTGGTCTGCTGGGCTGTCTAGGTGAACCCAAAAAGAAGTATGATTTATGCATTCCTTTATTCACAAGTCAGCACTGAAAGAGACAATTCTCACCCACCTAAGTCATTCTTAACTGCACAAGTCACAGCCCATCTTCAGGAATATATTCAAAATATCATAACTTTTTAAAAAATCTGAGAGAGAGAAAGGAGCTATCTTTCATAGATCCCAAGCCCTTGTGGTATATGAATCAACTACAATTACTTATGGATACTCAGTATTAGAAATTTCCATCAGTATTTTAATGCACATTTCTATACACAGAATTTTGTACTTTGTTTCTGAAATAATGTTTGCATACAAAAATATGGGTGAAATATTTGAAATAAATGGCTCTGGAGCCTTAGTGTGGGATTTTTTTCCCCATTGTAGATGTATAATGTACACCTTCATGAGTTTGTGACATTCCTAAATAGACTAAATCTTTCAGAACTTTTCCAAGCATAAGATACAACCTAGTATTCCTTGTTGTCACTCTGACTCTTCTTCAGCTTCCTTGACAATTTCATTGAAATGTACACTTTTTTTAGCTTGTCAGAAGGAAAGCATCATGAATTTAGTTTCTTGCCTTTATCCACCCTTCCTCTCAGCTCATGCCTCCATGTGAGGGAAGAGTGACACAAATTCTTTTCCATCAAACCTCACCTCTTACCACAGATGTTTTGGTAACATCTGCCTTGCCTGCTTTTTCCTACAGTGATGCAGAGGAATGAGACAGGTGCAGCAGTGGACATCCTGCAGCTTAATGCTGGCTCAGTCTTCAGGGACTTGTGTTTTTGTTGCTTTTGGGACTCCAGGGAAAACAGTTCCTAAATGACCAGCTACTTCCCACCAACTGTCAGTATATCCAGGTATTCACTGGAGACTTGTAACTTGAAAATACCCAAATATGTTTGTCTTGGTAGACAGGAAGAAAATTCTACATGGTACAGAGCACTGACCGCAACTTCATGGCAAGTCTCCAGGTAATCACATTAGATGTGTTTCTAAAGTGTTATTAGAGCAAGCCAAAATGTTTTCTGAATTTTAAATACATATAAAACAGTAGACTCAGTAGCCACCATACACAGATATAGATGTCCTTCCAAAGCTAGCTCCGACAATGAAAATTATAGTTCAGCTGTTCAATTAACACAGCAGTAGGCAAATGTTGGTGTGAAATATACTTGAAGTAATTTCAATTAACAACAATTAAATTGTACTTGGTGTTAAAATAGGATGCCAGAAATGAGAAGTAAGATGCACAGCATCTCTACAGGTGATAAATGCAGATCTGGCCTGCTGCTCACCTGGGCTTTTCAGATTTCTTCTAAGCAATAACAGTATCAGTGCGACCAGGGAAATGAGCAGAACAGCAGTTAGTGGGAGGATATAATGTGAAGTGGGAAGGAAGAAGTAACTTGTTCAGCCTCACGGAAACAGAATGAACCCAACCTTTTCTCAGCCTCTATTTTCCTCCTAGCCTGTGAGGAGGAGAAAAAAAGAGAAACAGTTGTCAGCCAGGATGAAGATATCACACAAGGGAACAGCACAACTTCCTAACTACTGCTGTTCTCAATTTATGGTAGAAAGTATATTCATCAGCATAGAGATATCAGACCTTCAAACATAATTTAAACTGCTGAAAGTCACTAAAGTGCATAGCTTGGCAGAGGCCTAGTAATTCCAGATTTTTTTTAACAAAATGATCATACTTAACTTGAAGAACTAGCAGAGCAAATAATTCAACAGAGAAGCCTTTAATTTTCAGTGACATTCTCAGTAACAACTCTCTGTATGCTTGCAGTCCAGGAGGTCTTACAGATAGCAAAGCAGTTTAGGTCCTCATGAAAAGAAAAAAAAAAAGAACACACACACACATTACTTTCAGTAGTGTTTCTCAATTGCAGAGGAGAATAAGATTTTATTTAGAGTAAAACAGAAGTAATATTAATAAAACTACAATATACATGAAGACTAATGCTGGATCTTACTTCCTATTCAATTACTTTAACAGTGCATGGTATGATCAACATACTGTTAAGTCAAGATTCCTGTTATAACTCCATAATTGCATTGCAAAGTAGTTATTTTTACTTAGCTGGAACATTATGAGGTAGAATCAAACTTGTTTAGTACTTGGAAATGTTGTTCTCAACCTGATTTTTGCCAAGAAGGGGCAAGTGACAAGACCAGAGCTTTACTTACTAGCAGAACAACCATTCATTTGCTACACTTGCTGACGATCTCATTACTATTAAATTACATAAACTCAGTTTAACCAGATAAGTCAGGGAGAAGGTGAGCCAACAGGAACTCTGACAAACTTGTCTGATTGCATGTTGTTCTTTGCTTGTAGGCAGCTGCAGAGAATGGCATTTTGTGGGAAATACTATCTGCACCAAAGTCCATAGATGTACACAGGAATAAAACATGATGGATAGTGCTGAATCAAAGTACTACGAGCAGTGCATAGTAAAACATACTGAATTTCCATTATGGATGCATTAATTTAGGTTGCTCACTACACATGATAGTTTTGTCCCTCCAAAAATTGTGACAAATGTCAAACCTAAACTCCATCTTACAAAGTTTTTATATAAGAAAACAAAACTATGAAGTGAAGAAACTTTTTTAGACTTGATGGTTGATGTTATTTTTTTATGGTAGAATAAGTGCAGTTTCAAATATGAGATAGACAAACTTGTTCCTGGAATAGCTGAGATACCAGTAATTAGTGGCATAAACCAAAGCTGAAGAAGAAGTATAGTTTTTCAAGACTACTGTTAATCAGCTCTTTCAATAATTCTGAAAATGGATGGGATCAAAATTGCACGTTGTGTTTTTTCAGGCTGAAAATATGAGTTAGGCATTTTGTAGGCAGATTCCTTTTTGTGTGTCATTTGTGGCAGCTTGCTCGCTTACAGTACAGAGCGCTTTAATCTTCATGCCGACAGAATAATTTTCAAGGATGTTTGCTGTCGACCATTGTGAACAACACAAAGAACTTGCAAAAGAAACAGCATAGTAATAGCATAAAGCCAGTTTTTGAAGGGGACTGACTGTCAATGTGCAATCATTGACTGATATGCAGATAGGGAATGATGAAGAGGTATTCTGCAAATCTGGACACTGAATCTCAGTCCAAAACCAAGTAAAGCAGCACTAAGGTGACTAACTCTTCTTTGTTATCACATAAACATCTTTATAATCTCACTTTCCCCTGGAGCAGTATTTCCTTGCTGATACACATGCAACACTTTTTTTTTTTCTTTTTTTCCTGCAGACTGCATAGATCAAGCTGAATGTTAGATAAATAATAAATCAAGTTACTTGGGGTTATATGTGTTGTTTACCCAATTGACCAAATTGTTCCTGCTACACTGTCCTTCTCCATTTCAACTGCTATTAATACCCGCAGCATGACTTGAGAATTAATTGCCTATTTAGTGCTGTTGTTCTGAGGAACAGTTGAAAACTTATGCTAATAAATTACTTGATTAGTGTCATTTGACACAATGTGAATAATTTGTCAGAAGCAAGTTCTTTCCTCTTGGGAGAGCGAAGGTTAAGCAGAGACAAAATAGAAAAGCAAATATGTGAACATCAGCATCATTATTCCTGGAACAGAACATGAATATCTTTCTTTTTCCTATGTCACAGAAGTTCTTCTTTACTATTTGATAACCTTTCTTGATGACCAAACTTTTTTTGTTGTCTTGCCTGCTAAAGGAGTAATAAAATGTGAAGGACTAGAAAAGCTACTATGAGTCTGAGGAAATAAATGATAAAATATTTCCATATTTTAGGTTATAGTAAAAATTCTTAAAATATATAGAGTAGTCAAAAGATTTTACATTTCACCAGGGCTTTTTTTTTCCTCTAGGATGAAAACAAGGAAAAGATATATTGTCTAAAAAGTAGAATTTCAAATTAAATTGTCTTTTTAGAAACCTTTTTTTTTTTTTTTTCATTCTATACGGAATCTTGCTTCTTCCAATGTTGGCCTGGTATAAAATCAGTAGGCTATGAATTTTTCCTTCTTAATAGAATCCACTTAAAGGGCATATTTTACAGATTATCTGTCCTTCTAAAGCAATGGGACACAACCAAGAATGTCGTGAAAGGATGTGGCAAACCCCTTAGAAATGAATGTACGATATTCTGTATGTTACCAAGGTATTTTTCTACACCAACACAATAGTTGATCCCAATAAGTGAATTTAAACCTTAGTATACAGTCAATGCAGCCTTCTGAAGGTGACCTATTTGTCCTTAAGTATTAAAATTAGATAGATAGTATGGGGTTTCCCTTATATGTGTACTTTAGATAAATACTTTTCATTTGCCTTTTACCATGCAGTTAATGTGGTTTCATGATTTAAGGCTGAATATGTAATACAATAGTGTTTACCTTCTGTAGCTCTGCCAAATCATTCTGCTTCAATTTGTTCCAACAAGGCTCTTTCGTGTTAATATACAATATGGAAACCAAGCTGAAATATTTCCTTTCAAAATAACAGATGTTTCCATTAACAGTTGTTTGTATTTCTTTAATATTTAAGTACATTAATCTTGCATGATGGTCCCACTGTTGTAGCTACTGTACAAATGCAGGACAGAAAAAGAGCACCCAAGAGTTTGTGCTTGAATTTTATCACAAGAGACAGATATGTGCAGGAAGACTGTGATCATAAAGAAAGAGCAAAGTAAATTACAAAGTGCTGGATATGACAGGTAGTCATTGATGCACATTTTCAGCTTTATTAGTGTTGCTTAGGTAGGCTTCACAAAATGGGAGGTTTGCAGAAAGATATTGTAGTGTTGATTTTCCAAATGATGAATGTCAGCATAAGGGAGAGAAGAGTGACCAAAAACAAACACACAAAAAAAAATGACAATGACAGCTGTCACCGTGGAGCAGTCAGAATTGAAACTGTTGTTTCTCATTTACTGTAGGAAAAGTTTAAAAGGGAAGTGAAATTGAAGACAAGTTGTAGAAGTTTGATATTACAGCGAAAGGAAAAAAAGTGATGAAAGCATTCAGAGATATGAATCATCTGGTCAAAATGACAAATCAGGGATCTGATCTGTCAGACAAAATTCTGAACGGTTAGCAGTAGAACAACCTCAATCTTGTTCAGAGAAAAGCTTTTTGCATTAAATGGAACATAAAATGACAGCTGAAAGAGAATTTTAGTTGTATGGATGGGAAGGAGAATATGTCTTAGATATATTTTACTGAATGATTCTGAAAATATGGTATCTTTCAGTGTTGCTCAGTTTCTTGCATCTTTTTGCAGGTGTGTTACATGATTTTACTTGTATCTCCATTTGAGAACAGGCAGTTATAAATCATTGCAGAGCATTCTCAGACCTCTGTAACCTAGAAAACAGAAGATAACTAAACAGAAGTTTCACCTGGGTTTCAGGCTTACAGAAGCTGAATGTTTGCTGCTTTTTTAATCAAGGTGCATTTTACAAAATAAGTTTCTACCTTTTTAAACACTGCTGCTCAAAGCTATTTTCATCAACAGATTGGACAGTAATTGGGAATGCTCTTGAATGACATTGTCTTTCTTTCAGAGTAAAAACCAATTCTCCAATTCTACCACATGCATGGTACTTTAGGTGTTGTAGATTTTGTATGGAGAGAACAGTGTCATTTAAAAAAAATATATTATAAGTCTTAGCAAAAAGTTCAGGAGTTAGGAGAAGACGTAGCACAAGTTTTTTCACCAACAATTAGGGAAAAAGAGTCTGGTAGAAATTAGGGAATAAAATAACCTGAGAGACCATCAGTCTGAAGCTTGATGGAGCAGTAAACAGGGGAATTGTTGAGCTTAGAGCAGCAAACAAACAAGGTTGTGGGTCACGTGAGAAGTGAATTTAATGGAGATATGAGTAGAGACATGCAGTACAAATAGAAATAGGAAAACGATGTCTTAGCCTGACAAGAAAACTCTAGTCATCTTGAAGATGGATATCTGCATATTATTTATGTTGGACTTTAGTTCAGAGATGCAAAACAGGGAGAGTCAGGTTGTACATACTAGGAAGAAGATGAGAGATGATAAAGATTACATTTTCTTTCATTTAGACTTCATTGTTCCAGACAAGTGAATTCTTGACATGCTTGTTGGACCAAAACAGCAAGAAACCCAAACACCTACTGAGAGATCTGGAGGTCTCTGGGTGGAATGATATATTCTGCAGACATTCACTGAAAACCTTCCTCTACCACAAAGACTAGAATAGTTTAAATAATGGATTGCTTAAGGAGAAAGAATGACTACCTGCAATGGAGAGAGATTTGCTTTGCAAATGTCCTTAGAGATCAAGGGCATTGGCTAGAAGAAATATAAGACTAAGACATAGAAAGAAAGACTAGACATAGAAAGAAAGACTAAG
This sequence comes from Rhinoptilus africanus, assembly GCA_013400135.1. NCBI lineage: Eukaryota > Metazoa > Chordata > Aves > Charadriiformes > Glareolidae > Rhinoptilus > Rhinoptilus africanus. The sequence continues at coordinate 53,450 of VXBO01010983.1, read as the reverse complement.
ACTAAGACAGAAAAGTGGGCAAAGGAGCTACACTTAAAATGTAGTTCCAAACATCACAGAAATCTGGATATAGAATTTATGTTTTTTTCCAGACTTATCCTAGCTAGTCATCCACTGTTTCCAGCTGGTGAAACATCAAGCAGGAAGCAATATCATTTCACACTACTCTAGCATTGATGTGGTGGTCATTTGCGCCATCTGTCACACAAATGTTATTGGACAGAAAAAGCACTTCCTGGGAGCGATGTTGAAATAGAACTGAGAATCAGATAAACAGTTCCTGTGGCAAAAATCAAGGAAATCAAAGATACTGCTACAGACAAAACAGAAGAAGGAAACAGAATAATTAAACATAATATGTCTGCTGAGTCTTGAAAAACCCCCTGCTGCAGCCCTGTTCCTGCCATTCATATTGAGTCAAACAGATGAAATCTAGAATAAGGCTACAACAGACTGGTGTATTTTTAAGGCAGAAATAATGCAGAGCACGTGCATTACCACATGATATCATGATGCAGAGGAAAAGTATGCATCGCATATTGTTATATGCTATGAACACCGCCACATTGACGGATGAGCTACAACTGCTAGTGAACATGCCACCTAGTGAGACCATTGACCATGACCAAGCTTTCAAGCCTTGGTGATTTCTTTTACGCTGTATCTCCCTGCACTGTGAAGTTAGTCAACCTGACTCAAAAAAGCGTGCAGGCTAACCATGCTAATGCGGAGCTCAGCTTGAGGGAACTATCAAGGCTTCTCAGGTAAATTCGTACACATTTGTGCAGCTGCAAGGGCTCGGTGCAGCTGCTGTTAGGCTGCATCTAGTACCTGAACTAGATCATTTAAACTGTCTAAGGCACCAGTATACTACAATGTCACAGAAGTATGGATATAGCCTATCTCTATAGCAGCAATAGTATCTACAGCTAAGTGCAATAACCATGAAACCTCTGAAGCTTTCTGACTGGAATAATTGTCCTCCCTTAGAAATTTCTTCTGCAGTTGCAAACCTATAGCAAGGCAATATTCCCTAACATCAACATTAGTGCACAGATCCGCAAAGGCACCGCTTTATTTAAAAGCCAAAATAAAAGGTAGTTGCCTGTGATATCAGCACATATTAAGCATTTCTGTCTCTGGTTGTTTTAAGTAGCAATCAATGTAAAAGTAGATGTTTCTAGAGATTTTTCCCCTGCTGTTCTGGCCTGTTCTAATTAAGCATGTTTGATTTTTAGATTTGGGAGATTACCTCTGGTATTAGGCCACTACTTGCAAGGGTTTGTAAATAAAGAGCCTAAGGGTTCGGGGTTTTTGTCTTTTTTAAGTGCCTATATTACAGTATATAGAGATTTTTACCGAAATCCCATAAGCACCTCTACTGTACCCAAATAGTTCCCATAAGGCCTAAATAGCTTTCTTTTTAAAAAATCTGAAAGCAAATGGAAGTATAGCAATGTATTTTGCCTGTACAGGTTAGACTGTTCTTGTAATACGAAGAAACCACAAAGAAATCAACATCACTAAATGTCATCACATGTTACTGTCACTGGGAATTCAATTTAAGAAGGCTGCTTATTTGCTGGTGTAATTAGATAGCATTTCCCATAGTAGAAAGATGCTTAGCCTTAAGGAGCTAGGGATGCAATTTCTTTGAATGACTACCTTATGGTTAGAAATTACCTCAGGAGAAAAAAGATCGCCTGTATTTTAGTGCTCAGTGGTGCAAGTAGAATATGGATTTCCATCCTATGTCTAGTTAACACACTTTTTGAGGAAAGCTTATGCTTTGAAAGTCTCTTATGATCCTTGTAAGTATTTTGTCAATATGGTAGTTATCAGGGAATCATGGATTACATTATCAATGTTGGTGAAGATAGTATTGATTATTTACTTCCAGTTAATATAATTTTATGTGAGTTTATAATCACTTTATCTTGTGTGCAATTGGTTAGGATTCATGTGCTTTTGTGTGTGAAAATGATCTTGTATGCATTAGTTCAATGGCCTGAAAGTTGATATTGGTGTATTCTACAAAGGATATATAATGAGCAAACCATTCAGGCTAAATACACTGACTAGCTAAAGTGATGTACAACAGAAAGACCCGTGAATTTTTCATCAAAGAAAGGTCCTCAATTTTGAAAAGTGTCATTTCTGGTGGTGCAAATTATTTCAGAACATCTTTGAATACTCAAATAATTTCAATACGCAGCATTCACAACTGGTTTTGTCAGTTACCATAAAAGGATTCACTGCTTTATATTAAAAAAAAACAAAACAAAAAAAACCAAAAAAACCAGAGTAGCCCAATTTCTACCAAAAGAAAAGTATTAGTGAGTGGAAACACCTTAGATGAGAGGACAATGATTTTGCTGGATAGATTTGTCCATGGAGATCCTTGAGGTTTAGTCTTAGGGGCAGTCTCTTTCTGTTAATGACTCTGGTGGAAACAGCAGGATCATGCTAATGAAGCTTGCAGATGACGCAAAGCTGAGGGACGAAATCAGCACAGAAGAGGATTGGAATATTTTACAAGAAGATGAGGGCAGAGAGCTGCAAGAACAAGGTGAATGACAGAGATGCATGTCCACTAGGACAGCTCTTAGGAATATGAAAGGTGTCTAAGCCCTGTGCACTAGAGAGCTGAGTTTCCTTCTAAAGGTGTGTGGGGGTGTGTGTGTGG
>VXBO01010983.1:11159-26074 GCA_013400135.1 Rhinoptilus africanus | reverse complement strand
CTCCTGTGTGCTCTGGCCTTTTTTGCAGCTGACTGTGTTGTCACATCGGTCTCACTGATTGATAGATAATACACATGGGTGACTAACCTAATGTATCCATAAGGTAAAAAAAAAAAAAATTGTATTGTTGAGCACAATCATAACTAGAGTCTAATTTTCCTCAGCACTTATTAAGCCCCTGTATTCCAAACATATGTTTGTATTTACCTATTGATAACAATGAAAATGGCTTACAGGACCATTTTATGATATCATATTTTCCATTTCCAGTATCTTTTTCATGTGCATGCTTTTCACAAACCATCTCCATGTATATGCTCTAAAAGTGACATGATGATTAGAATAGCATAGAGGAAAATGGCATAAAATTGTATACAATAGGCATTTCCTTGTGTGTATTCAGTAACATAAATTGAATTTTGATCTTCTGGCTCTGAACAACTAATGTTTCCTTATGTTCTGCTTGTAACTGCTTTATAGCAACTGTTTCCTCTCAAGGAAAGCTATCTCCTATAACAAAATAAAGCAAGGAAATTTCTTTTTCATTTTTTTTTTTGAAAAGGAATCATATATATTGTGTTTTCATATGTATCATTTTAATTTTTGTATACTTTTGAAATGCGTAGTGAAAGCAGAAGGCATCAAGTTAAGGTTATTTTTCATTAAGGTTCCAAAACTCAACCAAATTTTGTCTTTTAGAGAACTAGCTAGCTGTTTCATATCACTAAAAAGAAAAGGGGGACTTATGAACAGAAAGAAATGTCTCAGTGCATCTAATTCTACTGGTTCTAAGAAACGTTAAACAAACTACCCTTTCTGAGATGTGAAGCTGTATTGAACTAGATACTTTCCAAAGTTTCCAACACAGTCTTTAGTCTTAATTGAGGTATCTCTGAACATTTCACACTTTCTTGACATTTAGGTACTGCACAACTCGAGTTCATGTTAATGATGTCCAAATTCAAGGTACTCGCAACCAGCTAGTATCGTCTTGTTTACCAGGTTTTTGGAGATAACCTAACAGCTCAGCTTTTAGGGGATATTAACATATATAGTAGAATATTTTAATCTAGTCACAGTGAAACTTTTGATCACAAGGCACTTTATCCAGCCTATATTTACACGTACAGGAGGGCATCAAGTACACAGTTTTGGTGTAAACTGAGCCAGTACTCAAAGTGAACAGTTTTGGTTGTACAGCTTGGTCAGCATCTCCAGTGTGTCCCCCATTTCAGATCTGTCACACATTATGTTAGATCTATCACACATTTACCCATTGACTTTGTATCATGTCCTGAAATAATTCAATATATTTGGGATGTATTGGATTCACTCTTTGTGTCTAGTGATGTTCTGTGCATGGGTCATGCTCGGTTCCCAGGATTGTAGTTGCGCTGTAGCCCAGATAGGCAGAATAGATCACTGGTCAAAGAGGCAGGCCTGTCACTAGTATTTCGCACAAAGGTAAGACAAAAGGATATCATGCTATTTTTATTTCTACTCCCTTACCACCCTCCACGAATATGTGTGATGAAGGGTAATTTTGAAAGAGGCAGTAAAAAAAAATTGCATTTGTCTGAAAATCACAGTCGCCTTTTCACCACTCTTAACTGCCTGTTCCCTCCTCAAGTGGAGTAGTGTAAGACAGCTTTTGCCCAGTATAAACCTGAAGAATTCTGCTGTAGTAAATACTCAAACCATAAGCTCCAAGCTATTCTTTCAACTTCTCCTAAAAGCGTCATTTTACTCTTTTGTGCCTTGCCTGTGATTCTTCTTCTGGCAGCAAAAGAAAGTGTCAGTATGAAATTGTTTATGCGCCTTGAGATGACCTCCCCCTTCAGAAGACTTAGAATAATGGGGAGGAATTTCTGTCTTCTAGAATATGATTCTGTGCTGCTACTTTAAACTCCAAAGAACAAGTAGTGATAGCAACACATTTCGGGGTTGTGTCTTCTCAATAATTAAGGAAAAATGTCTGGTTGACATTGTAACCAACAGTGCCATAAAAATTAGGAAAGGGGGAACACAGGGACTCTAAATAACTTGTTAATGATCTCATAGCAAATAAAAAAAAAAAAAGATGCCAGAGCAGAACTGTTATTTTGGCTTATAGGTCACTGGCACTATTGTATCTCAGCCTAGAGAAGTTCAACTACACAGGTCCCATGTTGCCATGTCAAATCTGAAAATGAGTCATGAATGTTGCAGTGGACAATGGAAGTCATGTTAAAAACACATTTAACTTGAATTAGATGACAACATGCCTAATTGCAGCAACACCTAAGTTCAAAAAGCTGCAGAATACTTTGAATGGGCACTATCCAGTATAAACCTGTTTCAGGAACACCAGCTTACGGCAGTTCACCCAAAGGTATGTCTTGGTGAAGATTATTTCCATTCTGAAATTTAACCTTTAGTCCTGGCTATGTAACCCAGGTGTGTTTCAGTAAACTGCAGCTTTTCTAGATAAAAACAAAATGCTCCTTAGGAATCATAATTGCTTTTAATAGGCTGTTACAGGAATGCTTTCTCTAAGTAAGTAGTTAATAGATGAGGCTGCAATCTAATCAGCTAGATGATGAGTTCAAGACCCTGACTCTAGCTAACCTGTACAAATTTAGACCAGGACTCTGCTTTTCAATATAGAACTAACTTTATTACTTGTTACCTGCAGAAGCACATGGGTGTATTTTCTAAGAATGCAAAATGTCCACTGCAGGTTATACCAAAGCCCCAGCTGAGCACACCCTCTGTCAATGTAAACGACCCAGGAAAAAAACACAAATCGGTGCAAGTTATGTAGTGACACACCCTGAATGCATTCCCAATAATCAGGGAACTGAAACCCAGGGGCTCCTGATGACAGAAGCATGATATTCCATGGTGTACATAAAAGCACATGGATCCTCTTCTGGGAAACCTTTGAATCCTTTAGCACTGGAAAAGTTTTGTGGAAAGGAGTTACACAAGTCCTCTATGCATCATATATGGACATTCTTTCTTTTGTTTCTTCTGTATCTGCTAGTTTATTTGATGCCTTCTTGCTCTTGGACTAGAAAAAGCAGTGGAAAATAAATATTTCTTTCCCCCTTCTCTGCATCAGTCATGGTTTTATGTCAGAGAATGAGCCAGTCAGAGCACGAAATTAAAGAAGACATTAAACCCTAAACCCTTCAAACCCTAAACCCTTCAAACCCTAAACCCTTCAAACTTCAGTAATACTGTAAGTTAGCTGCAACTTACATTAGATTTCGATAATTTTGTTTGGACTTAAATAATTTGTTTTCAGCCTCACCTAATGTAACAATTTTACATAATCTAGCTAAATTTCCAAGCTCAAATCAAGAACTGAAAGTATTGCTTTAAAGTGGAAGTTTTAAAATTGACTGCAATATTTCTAGCACATAGCAAAAAATATTGAGAAGGCAGTTTGCTTTTACTCTATAAATACATCTGACAAGTTTTCTGATATGCCTTTCAAACGTTGACATTTGAATCAAATGGAGAAACCTAGAAAACATTTATACAAAATTAGAAAGTAATGAAAGACAGACATGACTTGATTAGAATGAAAACAGTTTACGCCACCCTTAACTACCTAACATTTTAACCAGTGCTTTTTAATGATAATTTGGGAAAAATATACTTAAGCAGATGGTGTCATTAACTGAAGACCTAAATGTTCACAAAACAACTGATGAAGCCTGACATTTTCCTACAAGGTTAAAACAATGTTATATTGCTGGTTGTCCACTTCTGTGAATATATTTAAGAAGAATTTGCTGAACACTAGAAGCCACTTAATTGAATTGCCCAGAGAATGGTTTATCAATTTGATTATGGAGCTCTTCAGATCTGCAGCCATGTAACAGCAGCAGCAACTTTTTGTCTAGACCAATGGAGGCTTAAAAACTCTGTAGTTAGTTTGTTCCCTGTCAGCTCTTGAAGTGCTTTGCAGCTTTGCAAGGGTTTACTCAGAGCACTTGCGAGTATCACATTTTGGAAGTTTTTAGGAAGTACCACAGCAAGATACCTAGTTTGCAGGCATTCTAAAGCAGATAATGAGAAAGCTTGTTTGGTGTTTGATGGAAAAGATGGCATTTTGACTAGTCCATAAGGGGCATTTGCCACACAGTTAGGATTGATACTACATCTTCACTTCCACTGGCAATTAAGCTGTTCTTGTAGTAAAAGGCTTATTTAAAGCCAGATGGCTGCATGTTTATGTTTCTATGTAATGATAGGTAACAGTATATAACGTGACAGGGCAAGATCTCTTTCCCTTACTGTAGCATCCCATGCCTTGCTCGGGTTCTCACCAGAAGGCACAGAGCACACCTGACCATGACTGCAGCAAACAGTCTACCTTGATTTTATCTTTATTTGTGAACTATGCATTAGAGGTTAATTAATTTTTCCTTTTTATTTTCCTGTATTTTCTGCATAACTTTCTGAACCTTTAGTGCAATACTCCTCTAGTTAACATATTTCAAAGTTGTCACTCTGTGTCACTCTCTGTGACATTTCTTTTCCTATGGTAATATTTCTTTATATTAGTGTGTACAATGGGATATTTTGATACAGCAACACTGACTGTGGATTTTTGTTTTCGGAGTTCAAATATTGTAATTTGTTGGCAATCTATGTACAGTAATAGTGCTCAATAAAAAAAAAAATCATCAGTATAGATACCTCAACAACAGATTGAAATATGTTTCACACATTCACTGTTTTTTAAATTCTCAGTTGCTAACAGTGCTTGACAAGGTGCAGCAATTTTGTCTTGGCAGAAATTTAATTCTCTAGAATACTGAGCTTTCAAAAAACTCTTATGTTCCAAGAAAATTAAAAATATTTAATCTAAATCTGAAGTACTGGTAAGAATCAGCTACAATGGATGCAAATCACAATTCCATGTAATGTTACAGTGGGGTAGTTTCTGTGTTTCTTAAGCTTCTGACTTATTAGCCTCAGATTAATATTAAGACCAAGATCTAAAACCATTTAATCTATGATGTAAAGAGCAATATTTCTCTCTCTTTATTGCCTCTCCTGTCTTTAGAATTTTTTCTGGTTTTAGTATCTGAAATGTTACATGGTTTATTACTATTTTTCCCTTTGAGGAAATTATTAATCTCTTATATTAATTTTAAGTTTTGTGGAACATTTTTTTTATCAGCCTGGAAAATATCATTTTCAATGAATAGTTGTCCAGCTTCTTTTGGCAGGAGTTTACCTATTTTCTAGCAAATCTAGTATCCACAGTACAGAACAAGTCTGACCATAGAAAAAATTTGTACATGCTATTGTATCCTCTTCAGTTGATGACTGTAGATCATTTCATTTCTCTCTAGATGTAATCCATCTTCTCATTCGTAACTGATTTGATGTAGTTCTCGAATTCTATCTGTTCCACATTATTTGTTGTTATAAATGCCCATTTCTTCTTCTGGTATCCGTGTATAATTAGGTTCATTGTCTCTTTGCTGGTACTTGCTGAAAAATGCTTTGGTATTCTAATTCCATTGTCTTTTATATTCAAACTATTCTAAGAGTCAAAACTGAGGAAATCAATTCTCAGTAATGTGGAAAGAAATGTGCCACCATCTTTTGCACTGCCCATGTGTTGTTTGCCCTGTCCTGTGAGTCTCTTCTTGGTTCCTTTTCTGGAGCCTGTCTTTCAAGTGCTGAGATTTTTGTAGAGAGCTGCACTGTAATAGTAGATCAACAAATAGGTCAGTACATTTTTTTCCCCAGAATGTCTTGAACAGCTTCATTCACTTATTCCTTTGCTGCCAGGTAGTGTCTAGAATGGCAGAGGGTATCATTCCTCCTGCATCATTCCTCTCTTCACCATCTGAATAATTAGGTGGTTGAAACATAAAATATTAAAGGAACTTGGATCTCACTACCACAAGTTTTCTGGTCTTCACTTGTCCTTGAAGGTATGTGTCTAATTGCTGAGCTGGAACTAAATCGCTTTGAAAGTTTCCAGTGTGAATATTTCAAGTTTCTCTCACTTGATATTCGTGTTCAAAATATGTTCTTAGAAACATAGGTGACTTTCTGACAAACTTGTTCTTGGAGGTTTTTTTTCAGCCTGTTTATCTTGTGGGTACTGTTGACCTTATGTAATATTAAGCTTTAGAATTCAGTTTGGGTATCCTATCACTACTGCCATTTTGAGCTACAGAATTTAAACAACAGTAACAATCAATTAGACTGTCCCTAAGCTTGAAGTCTGAGAGCATTTCCCTGGAATTTTTGTGGCACTTCATCAATGCCTTGTTTTTTTCAGTTGGGGTCAGAGGGGAAAAAACAGGAAAGGGTATTTTTTTATTTCTGTTGTTGAAAAATGCATTCATCTGGGTGACTGGCCTTGTATACTACTGAATTTGATTGGAAACTTAGTTACTCATGATTTGTGTTCCATATTTAGATTGATATCACAATTTTGATTAACTTCAATTTCTGTGATTCTGATTCCCAGACTCCCATGGGAAGGTAAAAGAAGAATGAAATAGAAGCAGGTAGATGACTCTTTAAACATCAAAGATTTTTTCATATCACCTGGAAAATTCTTCCACTGGCTGAGTTTGCTGCTTAGCATTGGCAAAAATTAAGCTATTTACTTTTACCTTATAGCATATCAAGTACACATATCGCTTTCTACACCTCTTTATTCTTATATGTATAACTCTATTCCTGCACAGCTATCATGTACTACAAAATATGTGCATGACATCTTGTGTTTTTCTGATATGGGTGTTGTTTATATCTCTTTTGCATCCCCTTCCATCTGTAAGTGATAATGTTTGATCATGATGGTTTGGTGTGCTCTTGTGACTTTCTCACCTCAATAAGTTAATGACTTCCTTTTCTAGGATAGGCTGCAGACACTCATGTAGACACATAATATAACAAAGAATAAAAATAAGGTTTCATCTCAATTGATCTTTATTTTTCTCTGATAATTTATTGTCATAGAAGGTTTTTTAAATTGTCTTAATTTTAGTTATAAATATTGGATAGTGTAATTACATAGAAATAACATGTAATTATGCCTTTTTTCTTTGCACAATATGACCTATTAGCTACAGTTATCAAAGCTCATTAAACTGCAATAGACAGTAGCATTCACACAGTGTGTCTTGGTTGTGCCAGAAACTTTTTGTAGTATTGTGTACTGCTTGGCATTGCTTTATTACGTTTGAGTGACTGCAATGAAATATGAACCCTAATGTACCTATAATTAAAAATTCAAAAATAATTCATTTTTGAAATAAATCTTACTTTATCATCTTAGTATTTTTCCTGAATGCTAGTTCTTTATACTCTCTCAGTATAAATTTCTATTGCATTGAACTAAAATTAATAATTGTTTATTAATGAAAAAGCATATGCAATGTTAAACACATTTAGCTAATTCTACTCATGAGCCATAAACCACCTTTACGCTAATTAGCACAATCCTTGAAAAAATGTATGAGAAAGCAAACAGTTAAAGAAATCTGAAAATATGAGTATGTAAGTGAAGGATTGTCCATTCAGAGTGACAGGTATCAAATTTGGAAAAGAAAAGGAATTTTCCATAGAGGGAACCACCACAAGAAGTAGAAGAATGAGGAGGGAACCTTCTTGCATTCGTAAATAAGAATTCATTCACTCATGTCAGTGAAAGTGCTGAAGGATTGATAAAAAAAATAAAAAAACTTCCATTAAACTGAGGACCTGAAATATAATAAACGGCAAAACTATAGAAAGTCAATGCCAATGAAGTGCTATGAGTAATACTCTTCACTGTCTGAGAGAATATGATTTGATATCTGGGTTTGTTCTTTTACCTTATCAGGACACCAAATAACTGCAGGATTCTTGCCAACATGCCCTTTTGCTGAAGTCAGCCTACGTCTTTGGATGTTGTCCAGCCTTTGCAAAAGCAGAATGACTGCTTTATTTTTCTATATAATTGGTGTCCCTTCAGTATTTAACCCCTACTTGGTAAAACATATCCGAGCACCATAAGTGTGAAAAGAGCTACTTGGGAATCAAACTATTCCCCTGCAGTTATTTATGGGAAAGGATGCTGGAAAAAGAGGTATGATTCCAGGGTACAAATACTCAATAAAATTTACTCCAAGAAATCACAATTTGACTTTAATGACAGCAGGAAAAATCAAGTTACACTCCTTTATCATAGAATCATAGAATGGCTTTCGTTGGAAAACACCTTACAGATCACCTAGATCCAACCCCACGCCATGGGTAGGCACACCTTCCACTAGACCAGGTTGCTCCAAGTCACATGCAACCTGGCCTTGAACATTTCCAGGGATGGAGCATCTCCAGCTTCCCTGGGCAACCTGTTCCAGTGCCTCACCACCCTCACAATAAAGAATGTCTTCCTAATATCTAATCTAATTCTACCCTTTTTTCAGTTTAAAACAATTACCCCTTGTCCTATCACTACACTCCCTGAAAAAGAGTCCCTCCCCATCTTTCCCATAGGCACCCTTTAGCTAGTGGAAGGCTGCTATAAGGTCTCCCTGGAGCCGTCTCTTCTCCAGGCTGAATAGCTCCAACCCTCTCAGCCTCCTCTGGACCTGCTCCAACAGGTCCATGTCCTTCTTGTGCTGAGGGTTCCAAAGCTGAACACAGTATTCCAGGTGGGGTCTCACAAAAACACTGTAGGGGCAGAATCTCCTCCTTCAACTTGCTGGCCATGCTTCTTTTGATGCAGCCCAGGATGCAGTTGGCTTTCTGGCCTGTGAGTGCACATTGCCAGCTCATGTTGATCTTTCTCCTTCGGGCTGCTCTCAATCCATTCTCTGCCCAGTCTGTATTTGTGCTTGGGATTGCCTTGTGCTTGGCCTTATTGAACTTCATGAGGTTGGCATGGACACATCTTTCAAGCCTGTCTGGGTCTCTCTGGCTGGCATCCCTTCCCTCCAGTGTGTCAACCGTGACACATGGCTTGGTGTCATTGGCAAACTTGCTGAGGGTGCACTCAATCCCACTGTCCATGTCACTGACAAAGATGTTAAATAGTACCAGTCCCAGTACTGAGCCCTGAGGAATGCCACTTATCATTTGTCTCCACTTGAACACTGAGCCATTGACCACAAGTATTTGAGTGCGACCATGCAGCCAATTCCTTATCCACTTAGTGGTCCATCCATCAAATCTATGTCTCTCCAATTTAGAGACAGTGCAGGACAGTGTCAAATGTTTTGCCTAAGTCCAGGTAGATGATAACAGTTGCTCTTCCCTTACCTATCAACGCTGTAAGCCCATCCTAGAATACTCAAATTTTTCAGATACAATTTGCCTTTAGTGAAGCCATGTTGGCTGTCACCAATCACCTCCTTATTTTCCATGTGCCTGAGCAGAGATTCCAGGAGAGTCTGCTCCACGATCTTGCTGGGCACAGAGGTAAGACTGACTGCCCTGTAGTTCCTTGGATCTTACTTTCTCTGCTTTTAAAAAATGGGGGTTATATTTCCTCTTTTTCAGTTAGTGGGAACTTCACCAGACTGCCATGACTTCTCAAATATGATCAATAATGACTTAGAAACTTCATCCACCATTTCCCTCAGGACCCACAGACACATCTCATCAGGTCTCATGGATTTGTGCACCTTCAGGCTCCTCAGCTGGTCTTGAACATGGTCTTCTCCTACAGTGGGCGGTACCTCATTATTCCAGTCCTTGCCTTTTCCGTCTGTGGCTTGGGTGGTGTGACTAAAGCACTTGCTGGTGAAGACTGAGGCAAAAAAGTCTCAGCCTTGTCCGTATCCTGGGTAATCAGGTCTCCTGTTTCCTTCCAGATAGGGCCTACATTTTCCTTAGTCTTCCTTTTATCACTGACATCCCTGTAGAAGCTTTTCTTGTTTGCCTTGATGTCCTTGGACAGATGTAACTCTGGGATTTTGCTTTCCTGACCAATCCATGGTGGCTTAGACAATTTCTCTGTATTCCTCCCAGGCTACCCATTATTGCTTCCACCCTCTGTAGGATTCCTTTTTGTGTTTGAGTTTCTTCAGGAGCTCCTTGTTCATCCATGTGGGCTTCCTGGTGGATCTGCCTAACTTCCTCTTTGTTGGGGCAAACCGCATCCTGAATTTGGAGGAAGTGATCCTTGAATATTAACCAGCTTTCTTGAGCTCCTCTTCCCTCCAAGGCTTGATCCCACAGTACTCTGACAAGCAGATCCCTGAAGACGCCAAAGTCTACTCTCCTGAAGTCCAGGGTAATAAGCTTGCTGTGTGCCCTCCTTGCTGCCCTAAGGACCTTGAACTGCAGGTCACTGAATGGTCACTGCAGTCAAAGCTGCCTTGAACTTCACATTCTCCACCAGCCCCTCGTTATTGGTGAGAACAAGGTCCAGCATAGCGTGTCTCCTCATTGGTTCCTGTATCACTTGCAAAAGAAAATTATGATCAGCGTATTCCAGGAACCTTCTGGACTGGTTATGCGCTGCTGTGTTGTCTCTCCAACAGATATCAGGGTGCTTGATGTCCCCCATGAGGACCAGGGCTTGTGAACATGAGGCTGCTTTTGTTTTTCTATAGAGGGGCTCATCTGCTTGGTCTTCCTGGTCAGGTGGCCTGTAGCAGACCCCCACCGTAACATCATCTGTCCCTGCCCTCCCTTTAATCCTAACCCATAAACTCTCTTTTGGCTGCTCATCTATCCCCAGGTGGAGCTCCATGCCCTCCAACTGGTCATTGACATAGAAGGCAGCACCCCTCCTTGTCTCCCCTGCTTATCCTTTCTAAAGAGCTTTCCATTCCAACACACCAGTCATAGGAGCCATCCCACTATGTCTCCATGATGCCAATAAGATCATAGCCCTGCATGCTTACACATGTGTCTAACTCCTCGTGTTTATTCCCCATGTGTGTTTGTACAGAGGCATTTAAACTGGGCCCCTGATTAAGATGGTTTACTGTCTGGAGTGACTGGAATTCCTTTGTACCGCACTCCATGTACTCTCACGCTGAATTCTGATCCTTCTCCAGGCTCTAGGAATCTATTGCTGTCACTGGCATCAAACTGGTAGGAGTGGAATGGATTGAGGTTCCCCTCCCCTAGCAACTTTAGTTTAAAGCCCTCTTCAAGAGCTTGGCAAGCCTATGACTGAAGATGCTCTTCCTGTTCCTGGCAGATGGATCCCATCAGCCCCCATTAGACCTTATTTCTCAAAGTGAGTTCCATGTTTAAGTAGCTGAACCTCTGGCTGTGGCACCAGTCCTGTATTCTTTTGTTGACTTGACATTGACTTTTAATGAACATTAAGATACAAAGTTGTGAGGTTGCTATCAGAAACTGTGTTTGTACCCTACCATTTAGCTAGCCTGCCAAACTTCACAAGGTTTTATTTATTGTTGTTACAAAGTACTTAAAACACAACTACAAAACAAATTGCAGAACACACTGTCCTTAGCACCTCATCTCACTCTACCTCTTCCAGGGCCTGATGCTGCAATCCCAGCTCAAACAGCTTTTGTAGCTGTGGCTAGCTCCATCCTTTACCATGAATGTCAAACAGATGAGGAACAATTATTTCTGTGAATAGAATGCACAAAGCATTAAGAAGCAGTTGCTCATACTGAGCTGAAAAAGCACAGAAATATTTAAATGTGACCATTAAAATATGTGAAACACACTTATACAGAGAAGAGTCAACTTAGAGAAAATCTTTGCAAGGGCTTGAGTCTTACCCAGTGGCTTAACCTCCTTAAGGATGAGCCGTCTCCTTGAAGTGATCAGTGCTACAAATACACAAGTGTCTGAAGTACTTCAGCTATACCATTCCAGTCTTGTTTTACATATATCAGACTCCATATATTTTGAGATAAGCAGGAATAAACTAACTAAAGTAATTCAGTTAGAGTATCAGTTCAGAATTTTTACCTAATTTCTATTAAAAAGTGTAAAAACTGTGTAAGTGTCTTGGAATTTAATCTTCCAATCAGACTATGGCAAACTGATATCTTTCATTTGCCACTTGAATTTCTGTCATTGCATACCACAATAGTGCTGGGGATAAAACAGACTGTTTATTAGGAAATGCCATTTATGCTAATATGAAACAGTTGCTCAGAGTTGCTGCTCCTAGCACTGCAAATAAATGTCTGGAGAACTACTGTTTGCCAATGTAGTGCTGAGGATATGAAGGTTGAACAAGGATAAGAATTTCCCCCATTTCCACAAATTCACAAGTACTGTACCAGAATTATATTTTTTTACTACTTCAATATGTTCTCCTTGAGAAATAATGGTTTAAAAGAGTAAGATAGCTGTACTTGCTAGTTAATTTTAGGAAAAAGCACTTTTAAAAGCCTAGGAGAATCTCTCATCTGATTATCTTTTCATTTGAAGAGCAACAAACCAAAGTCACTTGTACAAATATTTGGCAGTGATATCCACTAAGATCATTAGGAGCTTTAAGATCCCAATGAATTCTTGAGGCCTGGCAAGCTGCCAACGTGACTTTCCGAATTCACAAGCCTAATGCAAGTTATGTAAGACAAGCTACAGACAGAAGACTAGATAATTCCAATCATTTCACACAATTTACTCATACAGTATTCAACTATACTGTACAAGGCACAGCTATTTGGGATGAATTTAGTATGCTGCAGGTGCTTTAGTGCTAAACCACAACCTTCAAGTAATGACAGATATGATGCAATCTGGGATGCAGCAGCTGCTAATGAGTATTAATACTGCATAGGAAAAGCAATTGTTTTTCTTGGCCTGTCAGGCTGGTTTTGATTAGAGAAACGCAGCAGAAATACTCAATTAAAGAGTTCTTTCAGAAAAAATGGCCTCTGCACCTTGTTCTTTGAGTATTTCCAGTATGCAACTGGACCTGTATAATTTCCTGTCAGAATTGCCAGCTACTGTTGAGTTTTAGCTTTTGTCTTGCTTTCTTTAAATATTTTTTCTTTTGCAGGCTTTTAAACAAACTGAATTAATGTGTCATCGCAATCATTGCTGAGTGAATAACAGCCACACCACAAGGACCACAGCAGAAGGTAAGGAGACTGCACTAGCACCTATTGTAGGGATCTACTTATTCTCACTCAAACTAGCTTTGTCTATATAGAGTGTACTTCTCTTTTAATTTTTCTAAGCAGTGGATGAAATGCCTTGTTTTATTTAAGGTATAGCAACGATGACATATAAATCTTCCCTTCTCTCAACAAACTTTCACTATACACCTGAATTGTGCTTCCTGCAAAGTGAGAAGCTCTTTTCTAACGGTCTGAGACATGACTGACTTCAGGAGCCCAGGCTCCTAGTCCAGGCACAGCAGCCCCTCTCAGGCATGTTAAGCAGTCCTTTGCCGGCTCACTTGGGAAAACATTTGGAAGTGCACGTCCAGAGCAACAATATTTCAGCAATTTCTGTTATCAGGGCTTATGAGTCTATGAGGCACCTGTCATCTCCTCAGAGGTGTTTTACACATTTAACGCACAGCTCAGTGTCTTGGTTACAGAATGGTTTTGGAACAGAGACAAAATGAAACTCAGACCCTTCCTCTGTTTCCATGTAGGCTATGTTTAGCACGTTTCTCTTCAAAGGTTAACTAGAGATAAAGACAAGGAGCTGCCATCTGGGCTGTGTGATCCCTCACTGTAATTTGGCCCTCCTTTGAAAATGCTTTTATCAGGGGAAACACTGCAAGTTGAGAAAGAACCCAAATACTCCCCCTTCACCTTGGGGTGAGGTCCCTCTAGACTAGAATTACATTCATTGACAGGCTGGCACTGAACCTGCCTACTTACCTTTTAAACCAAAGACATGAGTTTGTAGGAGTGCATGCTTTAAACACGTTGTGCAAACAATTGCATGTTTTCCTTCCCACCTGCCATCCCTACCATGAGTAACTAGTGGGTGCTAGAGTTAGGGGAATGAGCACAAGTGCCAGAGTGTATCCCTGTGTATTTGCAATGGGTAGCACGCATATTTGCAATGGGTAACCCATATATTTCTTGAGCTATTTAATTTCTATTTTCAGACTCTGATTTGTCTTTTCCTTAGTTTTACCATCTCATATCTGTCCTGCTTTTAAGTGTGATAATATTTATTTGCAATAATTTCTATGGAGAAATATGACTTTTACAATAGACAGGAACTGTCAAAAGGGAAATAGCTTCCATTTGTGGTGGTCTGAAAAAAATCTTCTGCCAGTAGCATGGCTATTCATTTCTGAGTCTGAATTTTGTATAATGTGTATATAACTTGTTTATTTCCTATGTAATATCTTTATCAAAATCACATGAACTGTGGAAACATTTAGACATATTTTGTTTAGCTTTGATAGCTTTGCAGAGCATGACGGCATGAAGGATGCTAATTTTAGCAGAGATCAGCTGATGTACACTGTTTGTTATTCCTGGAGAAATTTGGTCCTGTGCCTAAGTCCTTCCAAAGTGCAAAGAATGATAAGTGACAGTAAAAAATCTCATTCCTTGTGAATTTGTGGCAGTAGATCTACTCTTTTTCTTTGGAGCAGCTTGTGTCTTCCTACTAAATATTTTTCTGATTTCTTTACTTACCAGTCTTCTCAGTCAAGGAAAAAAATCTAAAAAAAAAAAATAGCAAAGTGTTCATATCTGCATTGTGTAGGTCTCCCCATATTCAACTTATATGGAGCACAATCTTGCAATCTTGTTCAAAGCACTGCAACATATATATACCATTGCGTACATGGGATGGGCAGAGCTAACTGGTTTCTCACTTCTTTTGTAATTTAAGAGTGCCAAATAGAACTCAGATTGTATCCTAACGGGCCATAAAAATTGGAGACTTGAGGTCTTGCTTTGAAAAGGTCCCAAGACAATTTTCTCTGAAAACTTTGTTCAGTACAAAGCCCAGATTCTTGTAATTTAAAAAAATAAATT